>JAYESA010000013.1:169834509-169839509 GCA_036927795.1 Iris macrosiphon | reverse complement strand
TAGTCATTGTCTGACCGATGCGAAATGTATGATGCACTGACGGATAACTCTACGATGCATATTTCAATGAACAAGAAGGCTTATATGTATAAACTCTTGCATTTCTTACTCCATTGTCGAACGGTTATCCCTACAGCAGACATACAAGTTAGCAACAATTTGCATAACATAATTGGATAAGGTTCTCTAGTTTCCTGTCCGTCCCTGCATCAAACAGTTAGGTATGCAAGAAGGCTAGCCTAGCATGCGCCCTAACTATATGATGGCCCCTCCACGGGATTAGCAGTTGGGACATACAAGCCCATCTCACTAATAGACGGGTCTACCCTCCCGTAAGTAAGGTGCTTTAAGCCTTAGGGTATCTAGATCTCTCCTAGGCCGAACGATCCCAGTGCCCCAGGAAACGCTCGAGAGATGACCTTGTGCACAAGTTGTCCTGACCATATGTATGAACTATCAGATAAATACCATATGATGCACACGATCCAGAACAAGCAAGCAAACACATCTATCAAGTTATATAGCCGAAGCTCTCAATACTCTTTGCCTAATAGTCACACCCTCCCGTAAGTAAGGTTTTTAGGACTCAGGGCGGACTATTAGTCTAGATCACACAAGTTCAAGCAAGTCCTGAACTTCCATTTCTTTACAAGCAATAGATAAACATGTTCAAGCAAAGCTAACTCATTAAACAAGTAACAAACAAGAATAGTTCTATAAATCTAGCATGAAATTCTATCTCTTGGACAAGCATTCAATGTATTCCAGTTTAAGCATGCGATATCAAGAATAAGTGCAAGCAATATTTTAATATTTTACTCTTTCTTATTAGCATGGCAGCGGTTCGTTCGATAGCGGTGTCGTGTAACTAAGCATACAATATTTCTTACACTCAGGACTAGCATGGCAAGGTTCTATCTTATTCAGACAAGCATTTCCAGTTCTCTAGTTAGACAAGCAAGCAGATTCATTTCACTGACAAGCTATGTGAGTTCTCTTATTAGCATACTGAGTCGGTTCTATCATTCTCTTCTATGAAACTTATCTTCTTAACAACAAGCATTCAAAAACTCAGATTCATTATTAATTCGTACAAGAATCAGAGAACGCAGTTTTGCTCACTCACTTGATTAATCGGTCGGGAACTCTCCGAGAAGACTCTCATTTGAGCAAGCGAGGCAATATTACTTGTACATAGTACCTACGCGGAGCGGGGCACTACACATACTTACCCTCAAGACACCCAAGCACGTCTACCTAGGTCCGTCTAACCTAGGGTATCACCCAAAATTGGGCCAATCTTGGATTTCACCCAAAATTGACACAAAATCTAATGTCAAAGTCTCCAAACACAACCAAATAAGTTCTAACTTTCTTCCACGGGTAGCCTTAAGGTCTAGGAAGATTCTAAACTACTAATTACACTATATAAGAGCAATCACTAAGGAAAAAGTTAGGGTTTACCTCTTGGGAGTTGGAATCCCAAGGCCAAAGTCTCCAAAACCCTTGAAATCACTACCCTCAAGCCTCCAAGCCAAGCCTCTACACTAAGTCTAGGCTCTACACACCTAGGTTAGGGAAAAGTATAGGGTTAGGGTTCACATAAATGGAAGAATAGAAGAAGGAAGAGAAGAAAAGGAGAAACACTTACTTGAAATGAGAGATTGGAAGAAGGAAGAAGAAGAAAAGAGTGGAGAATGGAGTGTGGAGAAGAAGAAGAAGAAGAAATGAAGGGAAGGGGGTTCGGTCATGAAGTAGGAATTAGGGTTAGGGGGCCGGCCAAGTATATAGAAGTAGGTTTCCTTATAGCATAATGACTAAGTTGCCCTCCAAAATAGTCATCCAACAAAGGATTTAGGTTCAGGGTTTCCAAACATACTCTAACTAATCCAAAACAACTCAACTAACTAAATAAAAATATAATAACTATTCTAAACCCATAAATGAGCCTGACAAGGGTGTTGGTTGGGTCTGACATGGGTCCACTAGGGTCTGACACGGGTCCAGACTAGCCAAAACTCTAAAACAACCAATAAAAAAAATAATACAATCAACAATTAAATATAAATACAATTATTTATGATCAATACATAATTTACCAAGAATAAAAAAAATCCCTATTTTCTAGAATTGGGTATTAACAAGCCTACCCTCCTTAAAATAATTTCGTCCTCGAAATTAAAAGACGAAACTAGGACAGGAATGCAAGGAAAAGAAAAGAACCATACCTCAGGGCTCGAAAAGATTAGGGTATCGCTCGCGCATTTCATCCTCGCTCTCCCAGGTCGACTCACTTGGAGAGTGGTGCCTCCACGCGACGCGAACCAAGAAAATAGTCTGGTTCCTCAACGCCTTCTTCCGCCGATCTAGAATCTCCACCGGCTGCTCTGGATAGCTAAAAGTAGGGCCCACCACGATCTCTGAGTGATCCAATATGTGATTGGGATCCGCCACGTACTGTCTTAACTGCGACACGTAGAACACATCATGAACTCCCTCTAGCGTAGGCAGAAAATCTAGCCCATACGCCACAGTGCAGACCCTCTCAAGGATGCTGAAGGGTCCGACGAAACGTGGGCTAAGCTTCCCGCCTCCACCGAAGCAAATAGTGCCCTACGTCGGAGAAATCCTCAGGAACACCAGATCACCAACCTAGCACAAACAAGGTCTCAGCAGTAATCTAAAATAAGCAATCACAAGCAAACACAAGAATAAAATCTAAATTCTAAGCTATACCTTAAACTCCAAAGGTCTCCGGTGGCTATCGGCCCAATGCCGCTGTCTGTCCTACGTTACCCGAAGTCTATCTCTAATGAGCTTGACCTTCTCCACTGCATCAACCACCATCTCTGGGCCAAGCAAAGTTATCTCGCCTACATCATCCCATGATAACGGAGTGCGACACCTCTGTCCATACAACGCCTTGAATGGTGACATCTCGATACTGGCTTGGTAGCTGTTATTGTAAACAAACTCTACCAAGTGCAAGTGATCCTCCCAAGAGCCTCTGAAAACCAAAATACAAGTGCGAAGCATGTCCTCAAGTGTCTGAATGGTCCTCTCTGACTGACCATTTGTCTGTGGGTGATATGCAGTACTAAACTTGAGCTGGGTGCCCAAGCTAGCCTGCAGACTCCTCCAGAAATACGAAGTAAAGCGACTGTCCTGGTACTGATACTATGCTCACCGGAACTCCATGCAGTCTGACTATCTGGCGCACATACATCTCTGTTAGTCTCTCCGTAGACGTACCCACTTTGAATGATAGAAAGTGGGCCAATTTGGTCAACCTGTCTACGATGACCCAAATCGCGTCCTTCCCTCCTGGAGAACGGGGAAGTCCAGAAACAAAATCTATGGTCACATGCTCCCATTTCCACTCCAGAATGGGTAACGGCTGGAGCAACCCTCCTGGCCTCTGTCTCTCCGCCTTCACATGCTGGCACACTAAGCATCGAGATACGAAGCATGCTACCTCCCGCTTTATCCCGTACCACCATACATGCTCTCTCAGATCTCTATACATCTTGTTGGCACCTGGATGCATAGAGTACTGGGATCGATGCACCTCCTGAAGAACCTTCTCGCGCAATGACCCACTCGGCACATACAACCTGGTACCGTACGGCAATGAACCATCATCAGCAATGGTGAAGTCATCTGATAATCCAATCTGAACCTGCGTCCTGATGCTCCTCAGGGACTCATCCTCAAACTATGTAGTCCTGATCCGGTCTACCAACACTGACTGAATCTGCAGTCCCCACATCTGTATCTCAACTCCAGGCACTATCACCTCAATGCCCAATCTTTCTAAATCTGCTAGAAGATAACAATCTGTAGTCAGGCACATAGCTACCGGATACCTGCTCAGCGCATCCGCAACTACGTTCGCCTTCCCTGGATGGTACTGCAACAATATGTCTAAGTCTTTCATCAACTCCAACCATCTCCTCTGCCTCATGTTCAGCTCTTTTTGGGTAAACACATACTTCAAGCTCTTGTGGTCTGTGAAGATCTCCACACGCTCTCTGTATAAATAGTGTTTCCACAACTTCAGAGCAAAGATGACCGCTGCCAACTCCAAATTATGGGTAGGGTAGTTCTTCTCATGAGGACATAATTTTCTGGAAGCATAGGCAATCACCCTCCTATTTTGCTGCAACACACAACCTAGTCCCTTCCCCGATGCGTCACTATAGATAGTGAAACCTCCAGACCATGATGGCAACGTCAACACTGGAGCTTTCGTCAGCCTCCTCTTCAGCTCATCAAAGGCGACCAAGCACTCCTCTGACCAAACAAACTCATTTTCCTTCCGGGTCAGCCTAGACAACGGCTCTGCAATCCGGGAAAAATCCTGAACAAATCTCCTGTAGTAACCTGCCAGCCCCAGGAAACTCCTGACCTCTACTACTGAACTCGGAGCACTCCATGCCTCAACTGCCATGATCTTTCTCGGACCCACCGAGATCCCCTCTTCTGTCACCATATGACCAAGGAATTCAACCTTGTCAAGGAAGAACTCATACTTCGAAAGCTTTCCATAAAGTTTCTCCTTCCTTAGAGTCTCCAGCACTATCCTCAGATGATCCTCATGCTCCTCTGGGGTCTACGAATACACCAAGATGTCATCTATAAACACCATCACAAACCTGTCCAGATGTTGATGGAACACCTTGTTCATCAGATTCATGAACACTACCGGGGCATTAGTCAACCCAAACGGCATCACCATGAACTCATATTGCCCATACCTGGTCCAAAAAGCTATCTTCGGAATATCCACCTGCTTGAACTTTACCTGGTGGTAGCCTGTCCTCAGATCAATCCTGGAAAACACCCTCGCTCCGCTCAACTGGTCAAAGAGATCATCAATATGCGGCAGCGGATACTTGTTCTTGATTGTGAGGTTGTTCTAAGCCCTGTAGTCGATACACATCTGTATCGACCCATCCTTCTTCGGCATAAAAAGTACCGGAGCACCCCACGGAGAAAAA
>JAYESA010000013.1:168960749-169169409 GCA_036927795.1 Iris macrosiphon | reverse complement strand
TTTCATTCTTTATTTTACTCTTTCCACTTTCTTTTTTCTTTCTCCTTACTTTGCTCCGTTCCCTCAAACCCTAATCCTAGGAAGAATTTGTTGTGACTTGGACCATGAGAAGTTGAGGCTAAGAAGTCACTCCAGGCAAGTACATCTTGCACAAGAGAAAACCATGGATTTATGCATGCTTTTAGTTCATAATATTTCCCTATTTTGTTAGGACCGAGCACCCATTCATTTTTAATACTTGTTGTTCTTGATTTTCTCGGTTGGAATTGCATGGACTTGAGTTTGGGTTTATGGGTTCACTTTTATTTTTCTGGGATTTGATCTCCCAAAACATTGTGTTTTATAAAACTAATTAGCTCATAGTGTAGAGCTCCATATTTTATGTAATTTTGCATTTGGCCGTACTTGATTTCGAGTCCAGCTAAGTTCAGTGCTGAAACTTGATACAATACGTATACCAAAATGGCTGACTAGAGAAGAAGAATAGTGCTCTGTGAAGAGTATGCAAGAGAACCCATTTGGCATAGAAATACGTATGTTTCACTTTGGGCGCATTGATGTGATGTTCTAACTCTTTGTGCGTACTAGTCATACTGCACTCAATTTTCTAGCAAAAGTGGGTCAGTCACACTCCTTGAGTTAGTGGCACACTTTCGAGAGAAAACCCAGCTTGGCGCACTTTGGTGCATATTCAATCAAAGTTTTCTTTGGAAAACCAAGAAAAAGTGCGCAACAATCAGTCAGCGCACTTTCTTCGCGTTTGGCAATCTGGCATATTTTCTCTATATTTCGTCAGCCGACGCACTTTTCTTATGTTTGGTCTGCTCGCGTACTTTCTTCCCTCTTCGTTTTCTTAGAAACAAAGTTTTGGTTGGTTTCTCGATTTTTGTGTTATTGATTTGTGTGCTCCTCCACTGACAAGTTTCTCGACTGTCGAGCTTTGACCTCGGATTGTGTGTTTTATCTTTTAGCTAGCTTGCCCGAGCACTTTTGTCAAGTGCGCCATATTGGTTAACTTGACAAAATGCGCCAACCTTGTTTCTGCTAGTTTGTACGCCAACCTTCTTTCTATTAGTTTGTGCGCCAACCTAGTTTGTGCACCAATTATTCTAACTGATACCCACATACCTTGGTGTAAAATGATACCTCAGTATCATACCTAAGTCCCCAAATCAGTACCTAAGTGTTGACCTGTTGCTGTGTATTACCCCAACACCATAGCAACTATAGTTGCTCATACTCGAGCAACCCCAACACCTATCACTACTGCTGTAGCAGTTGTTACTGTTGTTCCTACCTGGTATCCCCCCTTAGTTACTGATACATAAGTATCAGTACACCATCACATCTGAGAATACTACACACCTATCCCCCATACTCTAACCACCTGTCATCAGTTTACCCCCCAATATCTGAACCAACTGCCACTATTACTACAGTTGATCACCCCAACATCTGAACCATCTACCCTCATATCAGTGCATCAGTGCACTATCCATTCTAGAGCAGTGCTCGAGTTTGCAGAGTGTAACCAAGGCATTAATGCTGCTGTGATAATGTTGTTGTTGCAATATGTACCCTCAGAACCTGAGTCCCCTTTCAATTCCCTTGCATATGTTACCTTCATCTGATACTCTTTCACAACCACATCACAAACAACAACAACACCTCTCCTCACTCTTCACTTATGCACACCCACCCACCCACTCTAAATAATATATATATATATATATATATATATATATATATATATATATATATATATATATATATATATATATATATATATATATATATCATTAATAATGTTGAGTGTACACAATACACACTCTAATAATCATTTCCTCAAACACTTTGAGTGCACAATTAGGATACTCTTTATAGTATCATGATACACTATCAACCTATATGCCAAATCCCCAAATATTCAAAAATAATAAATATACACATGAAATATAACTATATATTACTAATATAATTAGTTACAATGAATAATAGAGGGAAACTACACCAACAAGCACAAAACCTCCAATATACCAACCCGTATCGCAACGTATCACAATGTTTCACGATACACGCAACTCGTATCCACTTGTGGACACGATACTACCCCTACTATATCAAATTAGGTCTAATTAAATATATTTAACCTAATGGCACACACTTGGTGCACCAATCTCAAATTTTCTCTAATTTGAGCACAAAACTCAATGTATAAGTCACAATAGGGACCATTGAAATCTTATTCTCCTTCCTATGGGTAGTCATAATCCATGAGTGGGCTCATAATGGTCAAACACATAATAAAAACATAATTTGAGAGGGATTTTTAGGGTTATACCTATTAGGAGAATGATTCCCAATAAAAACTTAATAGGACACGATTTGGACATGAGCTCCAAGCCAAACTCCTTCTTCTCCAATGCTACTTGCAATCCAAGGTCCTAGGCTCCTTAGAGGATGAATATAGAAGGGATTGAGAGTAGTTTGGTGGAATTTGGTGGAGGGATGAGTTAATTTGGGGAAGAACACTAATTAGGAAAATAAATTGGATGAATAAATGAGAGGAAAGAAAATCTCTTTCCTTATAATTAGGGCCGATACCCCTTCCCCCTTGTCCAAGCAATGCATAATGGCCCATCTACCCTTATTGGGTTGTCATAAAGAATTAGTTAGTGATGAAGCTTCTCTTCCTAATGAAGGTTAGGTCAAATCCTTAATTAATGAGAATGGTTAGCTAATTAGGGTCCAATGTGAATAGTAAAATAAATTGGTCCAAGTTGTCATGTCAAGTCTAGTTAGGTTCACTAGTGTCATGTCTAATTAGCTAATTCAGCCTATTGACCAATAATGATATTAGGCACAATATACAACATACACATTATATAAATAAAATAAAAACATATTATTTATAATAAAACAAAATGACAAAATTATCCCTATTCTAGAAACGTGGTAGTGACAAGTCTACATTCCTTAAAAATAATTTTGTCCTCGAAATTAAAAGACTAAACCAGCACAAGAACACAATTAGAATAAGAAGAGTAATACCTCAAGGCTCGAAGAAATAAGGGTATCGCTCGCACATTTTATCCTCCCTCTCCCAGATTGACTTACATGGAGTTTGATGTCTCCACGCGACACAAACCAGAGAAATCTTCTGGTTCCGTAATACCTTCTCCCTTCGGTTCAAAACTAGCACTGGTTGCTCTGGATAGCTGAGAGTCGGACCAACCTCTATCTCCGAGTAATCTAGTACGTGACTAAGATCTGCCACGTACCGTCACTGTTGCGACACATGGAACACATCATGTACTCCCTCTAGTGCATGCGGCAAGTCTAGTCTGTAGGCCACTGCACCGACCTCACAAGAACACCGAAGGGTCCGATGTACCGTGGACTAAACTTCCCGCCTCCACCAAAGCAAATTGTGTCCCATGTCGGAGAAATCCTCAGGAACACCCGATCGTCAACCTAGAACAAAATACAACCTTAACAAGCAATCAAAAACAAGGCAATCACAAACAATCACAAACAAAACCTATAACTCAAACTCCAAAGATCTCCGGTGGCTATCGGTCCAATGTCGTTGTCTGTCATGCGCCACCTGAAGTCTATCTCTAATAAGCTTCACCTTCTCAACTGTATCCATAATCATCTCTGGCCCCAACAAGGCTCTTTCACCAACATCATCCCAAGACAAAGGAGTGTGACATCTCCGTCTATATAAAGTCTCAAATGGTGACATCTCAAAGCTGGCCTGGTAACTGTTGTTGTAAGCAAACTCTACCAGGTATAGGTGATCCTCCCAAGAAACTTCGAGATCCAAAACACAAGTGTGAAGCATATCCTCAAGAGTCTGAATAGTCCTCTCTGACTGTCCGTCTATCTGGGGGTGATATGCGGTACTAAACTTGAGCTGAGTGCCCAAGCTAGCCTGCAAACTCCTCCAGAAGTAAGAAGTAAAATGACTATCCCGATCTGAGACGATGCTCACAGGAACTCCATGTAATCTGATAATCTGTCGCACATACATCTCCGCCAGCTTCTCCGTAGATATACCCACTTTGAATGGCAAGAAGTAGGACGATTTGATCAACCTGTCTACGATGACCCAAATCGCGTCTTTCGCTCCTGGAGAACACAGAAGCCCCGAAACAAAATACATGGTCACATGCTCCGACTTTCACTCGGGGAAGGGTAAAGGCTGAAGCAATCCACCTAGCCTCTGCATATCTGCCTTTACCTACTAGCACACTAAACATCCAGACACGAAGCACGCCACCTCCCGCTTCATATCATACCACCATACGTGCTCCCTCATGTCCCTATATATTTTATTGGCACATAAATACATAGAGTACTGAGAACGATGCACCTCATACAGAATCTCATCGTGCAACTCCCCACTCGGCACACATAATCTAGTACCGTGCCGCAATGATCCATCATCAACAATAGTGAAGTCCTCTAATAATCCCATCCGAACTTGTGCCCTGATACTCCTCAGAGTCTTATCATCATACTGTGTAGCCCTGATCATGTCTATCAGCTCAGACTATATTTGTAAACCCCCTGAATTTTCAAATTATTAAATCTTGGATTTTTCCCAATTTTCTGGAATTTTCTGGGAATTTTCTGTAATTAAAATCAAAGTTTTCAATTAATAAATGATTTTTAAATGTTAATAAATAATATTAAAATATTATGAAAATAATATTTTTGGATGTAAAATGAAAAACTGGACTTAGGATAATTTTTCTGGAATTTATCGGGCCCCGGACCTATTTTTAAATGCCTAAAAACAATTTTTCTAATTAATTAATTAATTAACTGTTTTATTAATTATTATTATTATTATTATTATTATTATTATTATTTAATATATTTTATTTTTGGGCCCGGCCCGGCCCAGTGGGCCGAGCCCAGCAACCCAACCCGCCAACCCGGCCCAGTCGACTTAGCGGGTCGGGTCGGGTCAGACCCGACCCGCCCGGACCCGTTTCCCCCTCACCCGTGACCCAGCCCCCGCACGACGCGGTCGCCCCGCGTCCGCCTCCGCTCCCGCCGGCCGCGCCGCCCGCCGCTCTGCCCGGCTCGCCCCGCCCTCCGCGGCCACGACCCCTCTCCCCTCCGCCTCCCTCGGCCCTGAGCCGCCCCCTCTCCCCTTATAAATATCCCCCGTTCCCTCTCCGTTCCCCCACCGCTGTCGCCCTCGCCGCCGTGACCACCGCTCGCCGCCGCCCGGACTCGC
This sequence comes from Iris macrosiphon, assembly GCA_036927795.1. Lineage (NCBI taxonomy): Eukaryota > Viridiplantae > Streptophyta > Magnoliopsida > Asparagales > Iridaceae > Iris > Iris macrosiphon. Next base: position 169,164,155 of record JAYESA010000013.1, on the reverse strand, counting down.
CCACCACCGCAGCCCCCTCGCCCCGCCGTCTCCTCACCTCCGGCGCCCCGCCCCGCCATCCCCGACGCCAACAGCAGCAGAAGCAGCAGCGGGCAGCGCCTCCCGCCGGACTCCGGCGCCGCCCCGTCCGCCAGCGCATCCGCCTCGCCCCGGCGAGCCGTCCGCCCCTCACCTCCGGCGCGCCTCCGGCCGGCCACCCGCCACGTCAGCAAAACCCTAACCCTAGCCCTATTTCCCCTTCGCGTGTCCGACACGAGTCGGACACGGTTCGATCCTATTTTCGGGTCCCCTTCAGGTGCGTGTAACTTTCGCCTCGTAGCTCCGTTTTCAATTCTGCAAATTGCGTTGTGAAGCCTGTATGACCCTCTCGGTGTCCGGACAAACTGTTCGGGGCATCGCGTCCTGTGGTGATCGCACACCGCGATCCAAAAACAGGAAAGACCAGACCCTGTTTCACCCCGGAACTGAGTGCGCCCCGCCAAACGGGATGACTTGGTCGCGTGCGGTCTTCACAGATACGTGCGCCTCGTCAATACGGACGTGTGGGATTTCGCGGAAGCTGATTTGGGTATGCGTGCACACCGAAATCAACGCGTATCCGCGGACATCGCTCCGTATTCGCCTTTTCTGCAATTCACCCTAACTTCGTGCACACTCGTCAGATCGAGACGAAACTTGCGCCATCGGACTCGTAGCGATACGTTGGTCCTATGGGTCAAGTTTGGTTCGATTCTGAGAACGTTGACGAAATCGCGTGTCGTGGGCCCCACAGGCCCCGCTCGACGGGCGATTTTGTGTTCGGCTCATCGGAATCCAAATCTGGAAGTTCCGCTGAGTTCGTATCAGCGTTCCTGACCTGTTGACACTAAGTTTGGTGAATTTGGAGACCTTTGACCCGGACGCGCTTTTCGGTGCAAAGCGGGCCCAACGGCCGACCCCGTTTTGACCCGAAACTGCCGTTTTTGCCCTTGTCTCCAAATTGGACCCAAGGACAGGCGTTTCTAGCTATTTGTCATCTTCTGAGCATGATGGTGATGTTTATTTCAGCTTTTGGACTCATCTCTGGAACTTCCCCTAGAACCAATTAATCGGATCCAAACAACAGGCAAGTACCTGCACTTCAAGTTAATCTTTATATATTATGATAATTAATTCCCTGTCATACATGTACCCTTGGTGTTACACCTAGTGTTAGAAATGTTGAATTTCATGTCTTGAATATTGGTAGTTCATGTCTTGTTTTTCGTGTCGGGAGGGAGAATACTGAAAGGCATGTAGTTTACCCTGACCCGTGTCGTGAATAATAGCTGTTGGTACACGACTGTCCATCAGCCGGATCTCGATTTTTCGTGAATAATAGCCGTCCATGGCGGCCGGTTTAACTTTATAGACCCCTGCATGCCAACTAGGTATTCTAAAAACACAAGTTCACACACATAGCTTCTTGTCTAGTTATGGCTCTTGTTGATTGTTGTAGTTTCATTCCTGTCTCATTTATTTCCTGCTTTTCTCATATTCCTGTTTACAGCATTAACTATGAGATAATGATGTCCCTCTATGCAATTTTCTCAATATGATATTCAATACTTAATTGTCATAAATATTTAGTTTAATCTTGTTGTGCATTGTGTACTTTGCTCCTTTCCTGACTGGATCCGTTATTTTAGGCGATGATGAGGACCTTGCCCTACCTATTCTGATCCCTATGACGTAGCAGGTGACAATTGAGAGGCCGGTTCCCACTCAGGAGATTACCTCTGAGGAGTAGTAGCCAGTTAGCTAGTTTTCCCTTTTCAGCTCAGTAATCGGGTTTGTCCCCGATCTATCTTCTGTTCATGTATAAACTATGGATCTGTTATCACCATTTATTTTATAAATCAGCATTCCTATTTCCTGTTAATTTCCTTGTCTATTTACTTTATTGTGGATGAGATAGACTTTATATTACCTGTGATTATGCCCTAGACAGCGTACTACCGCCGACACTGCGGCGTAGGCTGGACGTGCCCACGCACTCGTGCCCGAATTTCCGGGTGCGGGTCGTGACACGTTTTTGTGGTGGCCCACGCAGGTCAAACGACTAAATTGTTCGGTTTCAACTCAGGGACCGAACAGGCCTGCAATAAAGCTAGGATAAGTTTATAGGATCTCATCCACTTGCTTGAATCATTTTTGATATCTGTATCGTATTCGAACTAATATGAACTTGCATCTTGCCTTGATTCCTGTGTGCCTCTTATTGGTTATTTTGGATACAGGGGGATGGACCCACAAGCCAGCAACGAGACTCATACAGAAACACCACAGACCGTTGTGATTACCCAAGGAAACGATGTGATACCAGTCGGTGAAGGCCAATCATCACAAGGCAGTCAAGCAAGTCAGCCTGCCTTAATAATCCATCAAGATAGCGTTCCACCCTCGACACAGCCTATTCCACCGATGCCTTCCTTCCCTCCGGGACCGCCTATGGACGAACAGCAGATGTTCCGCATGTTCTACATAATAATACAAGCCTATCAGAAGGTTCAACAAGAAACTCAGCAAAATCAAGCGGAGAACTTCATCAACAGAATTAGCTCGGAGTCACGGATGCTAAGCAGTTCAAATGCAATTACCTTCGACGAAGACGTTCTTACTGCAGCACGACCTGTGGAGTGCACCACAAGGATCGAGTCTAGCCGGAAGCGGCCGTATGCATCAGCACCAGACCAAGCACAACCGGAAAGAGCTGCAAAACGACCACAGATGAATCCAACCCAAGGGCAGAACCGACGAGTTCCCATTTGTAGTTTTTGTCGGAGACAAGGTCACATTTGGAAGGATTGTAGAAAGAGGCTAGGTGTCTGTCTATATTGTGGATCAGCAGAACATCGAGTGAAGGACTGTGCCGCTACTCCAAGAACACGGACAAGCTTACGCGATGACCGTGGAGAACGTGCAGACTCTTAGAGTCACTAATGCGCGTAAGTGATTTCTTTTAGCTGCCCTTTCTAGTATTGTTTAGCCCGCGCCTATTGGTTCGTGACCTCAGCCCCAACCTAGTAATTTTGAACTTGCTAATAACCTGGTATGCTTTTATATTTAATAACTGTAGAGATTGTAGAGTTTTCTGTTATTTTGCTTATTATGTGAATTTAAATTTTGTACCTCCTTTCATCATCATCTAGCGCACTGAATTTTGATGTACTTTGTTTATGCTGCTATTCTATAGCCTAGTTTTGCAAGCTTACTCTTTATCAGGCTTGTTCATGACACGTGTATTATTGGACGCGTACACTAATACAAGTGTCTGTTCAGAATCAGTGTATTACGGTCTGATCAACCTTAGTGCATTTTGATTCGCACTTCGCATGACTACTTTACGTGGATTGAGATACGTAGTGATTAGTAGACAAACATACTTGACCTAGACATGCTGAGCATATCGTATCAGTTACATAACTAAACTAATACGAGCATGCGAATAAATGACTACCAGAATAGAACCTCAATCCATAACCGCCTGACAAATCCTACTATAATTCTTTAAACGCCTTGATCCCCATACTTCCGTTCTATCACCCCACCCTTGAACTCTTTATTATTGATCCTCGTCTTCCCTTATTTCGGGAAGACGAAATCATGTGCTTGGTATAAGTTGGATACATAGATAGTACTGGATATGCCACATAGGTCGATCACATACTTGAGGATTAAACTTTCGTAATTGAGGATATATCATATGTGACATGATCGGCGTTGAAATTTCGAGGATTGAATGACATGAGTAACCATATTAAGGAATATCTTCTTAAAGTATAGAGTCTTTTGTGATGAATGGGTAAATTATAAGTTGGGTAGCGATGCATTTGTCAGCTAGAGAGGAATATCCTTTGGATCGTGACCGAGTAAGGTCAGATTGGAAGAAGCAAGCCATTATAATTTTGAAAATTTAGAGGAGTGACTAAGATGATTAATAAATTGATATCGAGGACCCAATAGTTACATCCTAGGTACATGATTTAATTTTGAATAATGGAGATAAAATCATCAATTTGAATTTAGAGGATATATAATTCAGACTTGAACATTTGTGGACTACACTTAAAGTATTTTTTTTTAATGCTTTGAATTAAGAATTAAAATCGGTGGTTGGACTACCTAGTTAGATTATTGAGGATGTAAATATAATTTAAAAGGTTGAAACATACAAAAAATTGTTGGACTCGAATCACTTCTAGAGGAATTATGATAATTATAATCGTGAGGCAAAGTCATGTGCAAATCTTGAAAATGCTATATGGACTTAATCTAAAATCTGCCTGTGAGAAATTTGAGAAAGTAAGAAGTAATAACCCTAGGTTGAATCTTGATTGGAATAGTAGTCGTCTTAACCTTGAAGTGATTGCAGCGGACATGATTAGGATTTAAATTTTCGCAAGGAGACTGCGATTGATGTACGTGAAGGATTTACAGATTATGGCTTAATTTTAAATTTTGAGGATAAAATTTTTGTAAGTTGGGTAGTTTGTAAATCCCCTGAATTTTCAAATTATTAAATCTTGGATTTTTCCCAATTTTCTGGAATTTTCTGGGAATTTTCTGTAATTAAAATCAAGGTTTTCAATTAATAAATGATTTTTAAATGTTAATAAATAATACTAAAATATTATGAAAATAATATTTTTGGATGTAAAATGAAAAACTGGACTTAGGGTAATTTTTCTGGAATTTATCGGGCCCCGGACCTATTTTTAAATGCCTAAAAATAATTTTTCTAATTAATTAATTAATTAACTGTTTTATTAATTATTATTATTATTATTATTATTATTATTTAATATATTTTATTTTTGGGCCCGGCCCGGCCCAGTGGGCCGAGCCCAGCAACCCAACCCGCCAACCCGGCCCAGTCGACTTAGCGGGTCGGGTCGGGTCAGACCCGACCCGCCCGGACCCGTTTCCCCCTCACCCGTGACCCAGCCCCCGCACGACGCGGTCGCCCCGCGTCCGCCTCCGCTCCCGCCGGCCGCGCCGCCCGCCGCTCCGCCCGGCTCGCCCCGCCCTCCGCGGCCACGACCCCTCTCCCCTCCGCCTCCCTCGGCCCTGAGCCGCCCCCTCTCCCCTTATAAATATCCCCCGTCCCCTCTCCGTTCCCCCACCGCTGTCGCCCTCGCCGCCGTGACCACCGCTCGCCGCCGCCCGGACTCGCCCACCACCGCAGCCCCCTCGCCCCGCCGTCTCCTCACCTCCGGCGCCCCGCCCCGCCATCCCCGACGCCAACAGCAGCAGAAGCAGCAGCGGGCAGCGCCTCCCGCCGGACTCCGGCGCCGCCCCGTCCGCCAGCGCATCCGCCTCGCCCCGGCGAGCCGTCCGCCCCTCACCTCCGGCGCGCCTCCGGCCGGCCACCCGCCACGTCAGCAAAACCCTAACCCTAGCCCTATTTCCCCTTCGCGTGTCCGACACGAGTCGGACACGGTTCGATCCTGTTTTCGGGTCCCCTTCAGGTGCGTGTAACTTTCGCCTCGTAGCTCCGTTTTCAATTCTGCAAATTGCGTTGTGAAGCCTGTATGACCCTCTCGGTGTCCGGACAAACTGTTCGGGGCATCGCGTCCTGTGGTGATCGCACACCGTGATCCAAAAACAGGAAAAACCATACCCTGTTTCATCCCGAAACTGAGTGCGCCCCGCCAAACGGGACGACTTGGTCGCGTGCGGTCTTCACAGATACGTGCGCCTCGTCGATACGGACGTGTGGGATTTCGCGGAAGCTGATTTGGGTATGCGTGCACACCGGAATCAACGCGTATCCGCGGACATCGCTCCGTATTCGCCTTTTCTGCAATTCACCCTAACTTCGTGCACACTCGTCAGATCGAGACGAAACTTGCGCCATCGGACTCGTAGCGATACGTTGGTCCTATGGGTCAAGTTTGGTTCGATTCTGAGAACGTTGACGAAATCGCGTGTCGTGGGCCCCACAGGCCCCGCTCGACGGGCGATTTTGTGTTCGGCTCATCGGAATCCAAATCTGGAAGTTCCGCTGAGTTCGTATCAGCGTTCCTGACCTGTTGACACTAAGTTTGGTGAATTTGGAGACCTTTGACCCGGACGCGCTTTTCGGTGCAAAGCGGGCCCAACGGCCGACCCCGTTTTGACCCGAAACTGCCGTTTTTGCCCTTGTCTCCAAATTGGACCCAAGGACAGGCATTTCTAGCTATTTGTCATCTTCTGAGCGTGATGGTGATGTTTATTTCAGCTTTTGGACTCATCTCTGGAACTTCCCCTAGAACCAATTAATCGGATCCAAACAACAGGCAAGTACCTGCACTTCAAGTTAATCTTTATATATTATGATAATTAATTCCCTGTCATACATGTACCCTTGGTGTTACACCTAGTGTTAGAAATGTTGAATTTCATGTCTTGAATATTGGTAGTTCATGTCTTGTTTTTCGTGTCGGGAGGGAGAATACTGAAAGGCATGTAGTTTACCCTGACCCGTGTCGTGAATAATAGCTGTTGGTACACGACTGTCCATCAGCCGGATCTCGATTTTTCGTGAATAATAGCCGTCCATGGCGGCCGGTTTAACTTTATAGACCCCTGCATGCCAACTAGGTATTCTAAAAACACAAGTTCACACACATAGCTTCTTGTCTAGTTATGGCTCTTGTTGATTGTTGTAGTTTCATTCCTGTCTCATTTATTTCCTGCTTTTCTCATATTCCTGTTTACAGCATTAACTATGAGATAATGATGTCCCTCTATGCAATTTTCTCAATATGATATTCAATACTTAATTGTCATAAATATTTAGTTTAATCTTGTTGTGCATTGTGTACTTTGCTCCTTTCCTGACTGGATCCGTTGTTTTAGGCGATGATGAGGACCTTGCCCTACCTATTCTGATCCCTATGACGTAGCAGGTGACAATTGAGAGGCCGATTCCCACTCAGGAGATTACCTCTGAGGAGTAGTAGCCAGTTAGCTAGTTTTCCCTTTTCAGCTCAGTAATCGGGTTTGTCCCCGATCTATCTTCTGTTCATGTATAAACTATTGTAAGCCCCCTGATTTTCAGAATTTTAAATTTGGATTTTCCCCAATTTATCTGAAATTTTCGGGAATCGTGCCCTAGGCCTTGTTGATTTAAGGATTTTTAATTACGGTTAATTCATATTAAAATATTATGGAAATAATATTTTATGGTGTAGAATGGAAAACCGGACACAGGGTAATTTTCCGTGAATTTATTGGACTCCGGAAACCCGTTTAAAGCCCTAAAAACTATTTATAATTAAACCGAATTTAATCCGTGCAAACGCCCGACATCCCCATGAGAGCCGAAGCCCAGCCCAAGGAACGTTGACCCGGCCCGAATCCTAGGTCTAACCCTAGTCCAATTCCTGTAATGTATAAATACATGATTCCCTAGGTTTTCTCCACAAAAGAAAAGAAGAAGAAACCCTAATTTCCAAATCCCTAAATTCCCAAATAACCTAACCCTAACCCTAACCCTAACCCTAATCTAGTCGCCGGCTACCCCCCCCGCCGGAGCAGCCGACCCCGCAGCTCCGCGCCGCTCCGCCACCTGTGCAGCCATCGACGACCTAACCCTAGTCGTCGTCCTCCCCATACACCTCCGCAGCCGACCAAACCCCCGCCGAGTGCTCCGCCCGTGTTCCCTCCTCCTTCCTCCGCCAGCGTCCCCGAGCAGCGCCTCCGCCCCTTCGCTCCGCCGCACGAGCTCACCGCTGTCTCCCTCTGCTCGAGCCCTCACCGCCGTCTCCCTCTGCACGACCCCCCCGACGTCGACAACTCCTTCCCCCTCCGCGCCGCTCCGTCGTGACGCCGCCCGCGTCCACCCCGACGCCGGCCTCCCCTGACCCGCAGTCTCCCCCTCGTTCCGCCGTGGCGCCGCCCGCGTCCACCTCAACGCCGACCTCGCCTGACCCGCTCCGCCCGACGCCGCCGTGCCCATCCCCGCGTCCCCCAGTCGCCTCCGCCCCTCCGGCGGCTTCCCCCGAGCAGCAGCAGCCGCTGCCCTGACCTAGCCCGGCCTCCGAGCGCCGCCCCACGGCCATCTAGACAGCCCCTGACCTCGCCGCTCGCCGCGCGACCCGACACAGCAACTACGGCGAGTCTCCGCTGCTCTAAACCCTAGAGCAGTGGACACGAACACAGCCTGGACGCAGGACACGACCAGGACACAGCGGACACGGGACGGACACAACTCAGCTCGTGTCAAGACGACCCGGACACGTGAAAAACAGATTCACGAGGCCCTGTTCAGGTACGTGTATCTTTCTGCTCGTAACCCCGTTTTCAATTCCGTCAATTGCTATGCGTAGACTGTATAACCCTCTCGGTGCCCGTGCAACCCGCTCGGTGCATCGCGTCCTGTGGTGATCGCATACCGCGATCCAAAAACAGGAAAACCAACGCCCTGTTTCACCCCGGAACTGAGTACGCCCCGCCAAACGGGACGACTTGGTCGCGCGCGGTCTTCACAAATACGTGCGCGTCGTCGATACGGACGTGCGGTATTTCGCAGAAGCTGAATCGGATGTGCGTGCACACCGGAATCAGTGCGTATCCGCCGACGACACCCCGTATTCGTCCTTTCTGGAACACGCTGTAACTTTGTGTACACACGTCAGATCGAGACGAAACTTGTGCCATCGGACTCGTAGCAATACGCTGGTCCTGTGACCCAAGTTTGGTTCGATTCTGAGAACGTTGACGAAATCGCGTGTCGTGGGCCCCACAGGCCCCGCTCGACGGGCGATTTTTGAGAACGGCTCATCGGAATCCAATTCTGGAAGTTCCGTTGGGTTCGTATCATCGTTCCTGACTTGTAGACACTGAGTTTGAGTAATTTGGAGACCTTTGACCCTGACACGTTTTTCGGTGCAAAGCGGGCCCGCATGTGGACCCCGTTTTGACCCGAAACTGCCGTTTCTGCCCTTGTCTCCAAATTGGACCCAAGGACAGGCGTTTTTAGCTGATTGATATTTTCTGAATCTAATGGTGATGTTTATTTCAGCAACCGGAGTAGTACCTGCAGATCCCACGGAGACCAGAGCTACAGTTGGAGCCAGGACCCCAGGCAAGTGTACCTTGCCAAACTTTGCAGTCTTGTTATATATTTTCTTTGTTTCAATTATTGCTGTGCATGCTTAACCTAGGACCGTGTGACGTACTTAGCGTCCGATTATCAGTCGGGTGCCAACACTGTACGCAGTGTTGGGTACGGTCATCTAGAGATGGACATCCGTGACACTTTATGTTCTTGTACTTGTCTTATCAAGTACCATATGACCCAGGACACTCGACACTATTTCATGTGACGGAATCTTCCTGAGATATTCATGGTGATTCCGTATAGGATACAGATTATGACATATACAGTTTACATGCTTAGATTTTATCCAGACTTGTTGCATTAGTTTTGATCCTGCGTGTCATGGATATGAGACGTGAGATTTCATTGGGTGGGGAGAGACACACATGCTACAGGCTGATCATATATATATCTTCTATTATTGAGAGGCACAAGACTCGGAAGACGAGCTTGGCCCACTACCGGTTATTACCGCTACCGGCTCCCAGACACAGAGCTTGTAGTGGCTTCGGCCTGAGCACTAGTGATGCTCTCACTTGCATTGCACTTAGATGGTTACATATTCACCCTATTGCTTTGTTTATTTATCTATTGCTGCACTGCATATGCATTTTTGGCTTGAGTTATTCTTGTACCTTGCTATGTCCCCTGAGGACCTGGATCCAGATTATGTCCCCAGATATTGCAGACGAGATCTACCCAGAGGTGTACAGTACAGGAGCATTAGCAAGAGCAGGTGCCCACATTGGAGCAGTACCAGGATCCGAGGACGGGATCGTACCAGAGGACTTCTCTTGAGTATGATCTTGATATACTCATTTATTTCTGTTCCTATTTACTTTACTTCCAGTCTATTGCATTAGTGTACTAGACTTGTTCTCGGATTGTTCTCCGAGACTCTTTATTGAGATATGCTAGATTATATTTACTTGCATTATTCTGGCATTTTGATTTGGGATTATCTGTGTGGATGAGATTAGTATAGACAGTGACTATTATTATTGGACCTGTTTATTGTTATATTACAGCTTAAGTATGCCCTGATGGATTCATTAAATTGGGTTTGTCCATCGGTGCGTACTGCTGGCCATTATCACGAGCTCAGTCCCTCGGTATTTTGGGACTGGGGCGTGACATGGTTTTTGTGGTGGCCCATGCAGGTCAACGACTAAATTGTTCGGTTTCAACTTAGGGACCGAGCAAGCCTGCAATAAGAATAGGATAAGTTATAAGATCTCATCCACTTGCTTGAAACGTTCTTGCTATCTATATCAGATTCGAATTTAAATTCTTGACTCGCATCCTGCCTTGATTTCTGTACGCCTCTTATTGTTTATTTTGGTTGCAGAGTTATGGATTCACGATCAAACAATGAGACTCCTACAAGATCACCACGAGATGCTGTGGTAACCAACGAAGATGAAGTGACACCCGTGAGTGAAGGTCCATCATCACAGCAAGCAAGTCAGCATACCTCGAGAATCCCGGAAGATGACGTTCCACCATCGACGCAGTTTGCTCCATCGACGCCTACCATTCCACAAGGGCAGGCTATGGACGAACAACAGATGTTTCGCATGTTCTATGCGATGATGCAAGCCCATCAGAAGGTTCAGGAAGAAGCCCAGCAAATCCCAGTGGAGAAGTTCATCGACAGATTCAGCTCAGAGTTACGGAAGTTGATCAGCCCCGCTACAACTACCTTAGACCCGGACGTTCTTACTACAGCACGACCCATGGAGTGCAGCACAAGGATAGAGTCCAGCCAGAAGCGGCCGTATGCATCAGCACCAGACCAAGCACAACAGGGAAGAGTCGCAAAGCGACTACAGATGAATCCACCACCGAGTGCAGCACCAAGAACCTCATTTCTTCCTACTTGTCAACATTGTCGCAAGATAGGCCATACTGAAAGAGAATGCAGACGCAAGTTAGGATTATGCTTAATATGCGCGTCCAACCAACATTTAGCCAAGGATTGTCTTCAGCATCGAGGGAAAACAGTGACGATTCATCAACCAGCCACATCAGCACCAGCCGGAGCACCACAGGACAAAGTTACAAAGAAGTCTCACGTACACCAGCCATCAGAAGCATCTCCACAGTCTCTACCTATCTGTCAATATTGTTGCAAGCGAGGCCATACTGAGGACGAGTGCAGACGAAAGAAGAGATTATGCTTAGCTTGCGGATCCGGTCAGCATTTAAAGAAGGAATGCCCCGAACGTCGAGACAGAGCACCAATGAATAACCAACAAGCGTTACAAGCACCAAGGCCAGCCTTTCCAGCATTGGAAGCACTGCAAACGAGAGTTGAAGGAATCACACCACCAGCCCCAGGAGGAAATCAGCCAAGGCCACCCTTGGCACCACAAGCAACACTCTTCCAGCAGGCTCAACAGCAGCAGAGGAACCAACTGCAAGAACGTGAAAAGCTCCAGCAATGACTTTTAGAGGACGCGCAGACTCATGGAGTAGCTGATGCGCATAATTTTTCGTAGTTTTCTATTTCTAGATTTGTTTTATCTCGTGCCTATTGGTTCGTGACCTCAGCCTTAACCTATGTAACTTTGAACTTGCTTATAATTGATAACAATAGAGATTATAGAGTCTTTTGCTATTGTGCTTATCTTGTGATTGTTTTGAGAGCTTGATTAAGTTGTACCTCCTTTCATCATCATCTAGCGTACTTCTAATTGTTGTACTACCTTGACTTATGCTGCTAATATAGCCTAGTTTTGCAAGCTTATTCTTTATCGAGCTTGATCATGACATCTGTATTATTGGACGCGTACACTAATACAATTGTCTTTTCAGAATCAGCATATTAAGGTCTAGCTAACCTTAGTGCGCTTGATTCGCCCTTCGTAATACTCCTTTACGTGGATTGAGATATATAGTTGACTAGTATACTTGCCCTCTAGATATGTCTGCGCATATCGTATCAGTTACATAACTGAACTAATACGAGCATGCGAACAAGGGATTACCAGAATAGGATTTCAATCCACAATTGTCTTGACAAATCCCATTTGAGTTAATTAAACGCCTTGATCCTGATACTTCTATTCTATTCCCTCACCCTTGGACTTTTTTATTATTGACCTTCGTCTTCCCTTATTTCGGAAAGACAAAATCTTGTGCTTGGTATAAGTTTGATATGTAGACAGTACTAGATATACCCCACCGGCCGGCCACAGTATTGATGACCCTTTTATATATGATTAAGGGATTATCATAGGTGATATGTTTAGTGTTAAAGACTTGAGGATTCAATAACATGATTCAAATAAGTTTGGGCATAGCTTTATTAGATGTATAGCCTTAGATGATAGATGGATAAAATCTAAGTTGGGTAGAGACCGCAATATTCACTTAAAAGGAATTCTTTAGACCCTACCCTAATTTAATTTCGAGGACGAAATTTTTATAAGTTGGGTAGATTGTAAGCCCCCTGATTTTCAGAATTTTAAATTTGGATTTTCCCCAATTTATCTGAAATTTTCGGGAATCGTGCCCTAGGCCTTGTTGATTTAAGGATTTTTAATTACGGTTAATTCATATTAAAATATTATGGAAATAATATTTTATGGTGTAAAATGGAAAACCGGACACAGGGTAATTTTCCGTGAATTTATTGGACTCCGGAAACCCGTTTAAAGCCCTAAAAACTATTTATAATTAAACCGAATTTAATCCGTGCAAACGCCCGACATCCCCATGAGAGCCGAAGCCCAGCCCAAGGAACGTTGACCCGGCCCGAATCCTAGGTCTAACCCTAGTCCAATTCCTGTAATGTATAAATACATGATTCCCTAGGTTTTCTCCACAAAAGAAAAGAAGAAGAAACCCTAATTCCCAAATCCCTAAATTCCCAAATAACCTAACCCTAACCCTAACCCTAACCCTAATCTAGTCGCCGGCTACCCCCCCCGCCGGAGCAGCCGACCCCGCAGCTCCGCGCCGCTCCGCCACCTGTGCAGCCATCGACGACCTAACCCTAGTCGTCGTCCTCCCCATACACCTCCGCAGCCGACCAAACCCCCGCCGAGTGCTCCGCCCGTGTTCCCTCCTCCTTCCTCCGCCAGCGTCCCCGAGCAGCGCCTCCGCCCCTTCGCTCCGCCGCACGAGCTCACCGCTGTCTCCCTCTGCTCGAGCCCTCACCGCCGTCTCCCTCTGCATGACCCCCCGACGTCGACAACTCCTTCCCCCTCCGCGCCGCTCCGTCGTGACGCCGCCCGCGTCCACCCCGACGCCGGCCTCCCCTGACCCGCAGTCTCCCCCTCGTTCCGCCGTGGCGCCGCCCGCGTCCACCTCAACGCCGACCTCGCCTGACCCGCTCCGCCCGACGCCGCCGTGCCCATCCCCGCGTCCCCCAGTCGCCTCCGCCCCTCCGGCGGCTTCCCTCGAGCAGCAGCAGCCGCTGCCCTGACCTAGCCCGGCCTCCGAGCGCCGCCCCACGGCCATCTAGACAGCCCCTGACCTCGCCGCTCGCCGCGCGACCCGACACAGCAACTACGGCGAGTCTCCGCTGCTCTAAACCCTAGAGCAGTGGACACGGACACAGCCTGGACGCAGGACACGACCAGGACACAGCGGACACGGGACGGACACAACTCAGCTCGTGTCAAGACGACCCGGACACGTGAAAAACAGATTCACGAGGCCCTGTTCAGGTACGTGTATCTTTCTGCTCGTAACCCCGTTTTCAATTCCGTCAATTGCTATGCGTAGACTGTATAACCCTCTCGGTGCCCGTGCAACCCGCTCGGTGCATCGCGTCCTGTGGTGATCGCATACCGCGATCCAAAAACAGGAAAACCAACGCCCTGTTTCACCCCGGAACTGAGTACGCCCCGCCAAACGGGACGACTTGGTCGCGCGCGGTCTTCACAAATACGTGCGCGTCGTCGATACGGACGTGCGGTATTTCGCAGAAGCTGAATCGGATGTGCGTGCACACCGGAATCAGTGCGTATCCGCCGACGACACCCCGTATCCGTCCTTTCTGGAACACGCTGTAACTTTGTGTACACATGTCGGATCGAGACGAAACTTGTGCCATCGGACTCGTAGCAATACGCTGGTCCTGTGACCCAAGTTTGGTTCGATTCTGAGAACGTTGACGAAATCGCGTGTCGTGGGCCCCACAGGCCCCGCTCGACGGGCGATTTTTGAGAACGGCTCATCGGAATCCAATTCTGGAAGTTCCGTTGGGTTCGTATCATCGTTCCTGACTTGTAGACACTGAGTTTGAGTAATTTGGAGACCTTTGACCCTGACACGTTTTTCGGTGCAAAGCGGGCCCGCATGTGGACCCCGTTTTGACCCGAAACTGCCGTTTCTGCCCTTGTCTCCAAATTGGACCCAAGGACAGGCGTTTTTAGCTGATTGATATTTTCTGAATCTAATGGTGATGTTTATTTCAGCAACCGGAGTAGTACCTGCAGATCCCACGGAGACCAGAGCTACAGTTGGAGCCAGGACCCCAGGCAAGTGTACCTTGCCAAACTTTGCAGTCTTGTTATATATTTTCTTTGTTTCAATTATTGCTGTGCATGCTTAACCTAGGACCGTGTGACGTACTTAGCGTCCGATTATCAGTCGGGTGCCAACACTGTACGCAGTGTTGGGTACGGTCATCTAGAGATGGACATCCGTGACACTTTATGTTCTTGTACTTGTCTTATCAAGTACCATATGACCCAGGACACTCGACACTATTTCATGTGACGGAATCTTCCTGAGATATTCATGGTGATTCCGTATAGGATACAGATTATGACATATACAGTTTACATGCTTAGATTTTATCCAGACTTGTTGCATTAGTTTTGATCCTGCGTGTCATGGATATGAGACGTGAGATTTCATTGGGTGGGGAGAGACACACATGCTACAGGCTGATCATATATATATCTTCTATTATTGAGAGGCACAAGACTCGGAAGACGAGCTTGGCCCACTACCGGTTATTACCGCTACCGGCTCCCAGACACAGAGCTTGTAGTGGCTTCGGCCTGAGCACTAGTGATGCTCTCACTTGCATTGCACTTAGATGGTTACATATTCACCCTATTGCTTTGTTTATTTATCTATTGCTGCACTGCATATGCATTTTTGGCTTGAGTTATTCTTATACCTTGCTATGTCCCCTGAGGACCTGGATCCGGATTATGTCCCCAGATATTGCAGACGAGATCTACCCAGAGGTGTACAGTACAGGAGCATTAGCAAGAGCAGGTGCCCACATTGGAGCAGTACCAGGATCCGAGGACGGGATCGTACCAGAGGACTTCTCTTGAGTATGATCTTGATATACTCATTTATTTCTGTTCCTATTTACTTTACTTCCAGTCTATTGCATTAGTGTACTAGACTTGTTCTCGGATTGTTCTCCGAGACTCTTTATTGAGATATGCTAGATTATATTTACTTGCATTATTCTGGCATTTTGATTTGGGATTATCTGTGTGGATGAGATTAGTATAGACAGTGACTATTATTATTGGACCTGTTTATTGTTATATTACAGCTTAAGTATGCCCTGATGGATTCATTAAATTGGGTTTGTCCATCGGTGCGTACTGCTGGCCATTATCACGAGCTCAGTCCCTCGGTATTTTGGGACTGGGGCGTGACAACTATGGATCTGTTATCACCATTTATTTTATAAATCAGCATTCCTATTTCCTGTTAATTTCCTTGTCTATTTACTTTATTGTGGATGAGATAGACTTTATATTACCTGTGATTATGCCCTAGACAGCGTACTACCGTCGACACTGCGGCGTAGGCTGGACGTGCCCACGCACTCGTGCCCGAATTTCCGGGTGCGGGTCGTGACAATATTTGCAATCCTCATATCTGCATTTCGATTTCAGGAACTAGCGCCTCAATACTCAAGCTCTCATTATCAACAAAAAAATGTTTGTCCGTCGTCAAGTATATAGCCATCGGATACATGCTCAAGGCATTGGCGACTACGTTGGCCTTCCCTGGGTGATACTACAATAAAATATCAAAGTCCTTCATCAGCTCCAACTACCACCGATGTCTCATGTTCAGCTCTTTCTTTGTGAACACATACTTTAAGCTCTTGTGGTCCATAAAGATCTCTACACGCTCTCCGTATAGGTAGTATTTCCACAACTTTAGAGCAAAGATGACAGTAAACCCCCTCACCAAAAATAGATATTTTGTGTGTATTTTATATTATTATATTTATTATAGATATTAAGTTTCTTTAGAGTATTATCTTAGTTAATTAGAAAATAAATTTCTTGATATATTTACTTATATAAATATTTATTTAGAATTATTTTAGGTTATTTTAGATTTTTGGAGATTTTTCTAGAATTTTTGGTAATTAAAACTTAGGAAACATAAATTTCTAGGACTTCTATGATTTACTATACGACTATACTTGCATGTTGTTCCTACCAAATATTTATTTTAGTTTAAAATATTTAATTATATTTTTCTGTAATTTATTTAGAATTTTAAGAAATTTATTTAGATTTAGTTTTATATATATATAGTCTTAATATTAGATAGATGCTAATTTAGTGTTAATAGATATGAATAAGATTTTATAAATTATTTGTATTATTTTTAATTATATTTAATATTATAAATTATTGAGATAAATTTAAACTCTATTTTAAATTAATTCAAATCCTGAACCTACTAGGAAATCAACTTCATGCATATCATATCCTTATTTAAATTCATCATAATCCTATCCAAATTAACCAATCCTAGTCGTATTTAATTAAGTAGTGTCCAACATTATAAATACCTCATCCTTCATATTTTTTCCCCCAAATTTCTCTCTTTTTCGTCCAAAAATAGTCAAAATTCGTCATAAATTCAGCCTTATTTTCTAGTAGTTATGACGACTTAAAAAGACGATATCTCCAAGCACCGGACTCCAAACGCGCTATAGTTTTTTTGTTAGAATCATATCAAGGTTAGTTTTCTGAATATATAAATTATTTTAATAATTTCAGAAACTATTTTTCCAGAAAATTCTAAAAGTGCCAGTTGTCCGAAATCAGACGCGCTTTGGTATTTTCGAGATTTCGGGAGATCCCGAACTCGGAATTATAAACCGTTTGAAGTTTCAGAAAGCTGACATGATGAACTTCCAGAAAAGTATTTTTACAGAATTTAAAATATAATTTTATTCTACTGTAAAATTCGTACAACGTAGACGTAAGTAGGAAACCACCGAAAACTATCATCTATTCGCCCTTGTGGCCATAACTCTTTACCGACTTATGATTTTATAAAATCGTCGATTATAGTGTTCATGTAGCACTAAAATCTATAGGATTTTATACACAAATCTAGGATTTGAGTCGGTTGACTTTTTGGTCAACGGATTGCCTCGATTTGTGTGTCATGGATCACAAATCCGTAAAGTTAATTATCTTTGGACCAAAATTAGGATTTAGTAATAAAATCAGATTATAATAGGATTAAAATAATATTTTAGATTATTTTATTTAGAATAAAAAAAATTAAAATGGAGGAACCTATTCACCCACTTTTGTAACCTAACTTGTTTAATTTATGTGACGGGTAGATCGGACGACGTCTTGAGTTGGGACTTCATTCTTTTTCAGGCCAGACAAGATATCTTGCCAAATTGCTTATATTATTTTGCATGCTTATTATATTTCTATATATTCATTGCATTTATGTATATTCATTGCATGTGTAGTTTCTTTCAGTCATTACTATATATTAGATATGTTGACACACACTTGACACTTAGTATCATAGAGGACAATTAGTAGGCGTATGGGCTATAACCACTCTGGTGAACCGTAGTAACTAGTACGCACTATGGTAGTCGTGTCCGATGGTCGCTACCCCCGAGGTATGTCAATTGATGGAGTCACGAGGGTCGCTACCCCCGAGGTATGTCGGCTGATGATGTCCACTGACGTGTGTGTGAGTTGTGAGATTTAGATCGAGTAGCCTACCCTTGCCCATACGTCGAAAAGTTATCCTCATTTGCATTCATATAGATTATCTTGTACAGTATACTTACATATTTTCTACCTATTATGCATGTTTACTGTATTCAAATTGGTTTGCTATTCTGTATCTTGTTATGTCCCTCTGAGGACCTGGTCCCCTTCCAGGTGTATCTGTTCTTGAGTATTTGCAGGAGCGCAGATTCGGATGGTTACATATGTTTCGAGGATGTCTTCTCTCCGAGCCCCATGATTGTTAGCTGGTATTCCTATATTGTGTTTATTGTGTAGTACCTTTACCTTCGAGTTGGTAGTGGATTTGTTTTCATCCAACTATCATCCTTAGGTACTTATATTGATATCTAGTTTTATAGATACTGGTTATTTATTTATATTTGATTTTTGTGGATGAGATTTAGATTATACCCTGTAACTTGTGACATATGTTTATACCACTTGTGGATTAATATTCATATTACAGCGTACATATGTATTATGGTATCCATATATTGGAGTTGCCATATATATACGGCTGACATGCTTACATGTTCCTAGTCCTACGTATTTTGGGACTGGGGCGTGACAATGACTATCATGCCCCAGCACCAAAATACGGAGACGGACATGGCCAGCTCCCCTGTACAAGGTATAGAACATCGTACGACAATCACGAGATAATGGGGTGCATGCAACAATCAAGTCTCCAAGGATCTCAGAAAAACTATGTATCAATCATTCAAGCAAGTAACAACAACATAGAATATGTGGGATAAAGCCGTAAGGCGTCCATAACGCTCCATCCAAATATTCTAGAGATCTAGCCATCAAAATGTTAGGCTAGCAGAATGTCAATAGTTACACAACCGAGATCAATTGCAGTCTGATTATATTATAATTATATAAAAATAAACTAATGTCCAGACAAGCCGGCTAACAAGTGCATGTGGCTAAACGTCCAAAAGAGTAGAATGTACAAGACGAGCAGTGATCAAGAAACCTACTCGTGCCCTTCAACGATCATCCGTCTGGTGCGCGTCATCGTAAGGGAAATAAGCTGGATCCTCTGGGCTGGCTCTAAACCTGGCCATACAAAACCAGTGGGGTTAGACCCCAAATAGTAAATACCACTAGAAAGCACGAACGAAGAAACAGAAATTAGATCAAGCATATAGTTTAAGAGCCAAGAATCATTGGCGTGTGTCGCATATTTAGGATAATATGGCACTCATTCACCAAACAAGGACAAAAAATGCCATGTCACCCAAGATAAGGTACGTCCCATGATTATGGTCAAGCTAGGATTCTATATCGTAGTTCGGTCCATATTCCATCATAGCATAATGACTCAACTCCCCAAAAAATAAGGACAGAAGCCGAACACCACACTATGACAGTCCATGTCCCTAAGCTACTAGTAGAATTACAATCATAACCAAGTCAGGTTAGAATGGACAAACAATATTACGGCTTGTTATGTGGAGTCTAGAATTATCCCAGATATAATAATAATAATAATAATAATAATAATAATAATAATAATAATAATAATAATAATAATAATAATAATAATAATAATCATCCTCAGATCGTGCCATGTCGAGTAGGGCTAACCGAGCCAATATTATACAAGTAGAAAATCAAGATTGCACCAGTTTCCCGTAGGACCACCGCGCTAATTGTCACACCAGTTTCCCGTAGGGCAAATGTACTGATAAATCAGTAACAGTTCCAACCTTTCTATTAGAAAAATATTAGCTCGATTTAAATATAAAAAGGTCGAATATTGCACTCCACTACATGCGGATGATATATAATATCCATGGTGGCGAGCCTTTCACGCCATAAAAATTATCACGGGACGGTCCATCACGTACAATCTCGGGATGTCATTCCCTCTCCATGTTCTAATCAGCTTTTATGTTACCTAATTAACCCTACAGTGATGTGGAATTCCGTGTCGTAGCCACAGGAACATTCTCCTTAATGATGTCGTACAGAGTACGAACACATTTGATACGAATCCATTTAATATAAGGAGTCAAGTCTGGATTCACCCAAATGTAAATGCAATATTCAAACAAGCAATAACCTAGCCACGCTATAGTTCTGACCCATTATCATTTTCGTGCCAAGAATTCAGGAATATAATATTATGCACCGAGCAGGAATTATCATGTCACATTCAGTGTACATATTGGCCAATGTCGCACACTCAGTATACAATATAGCTTTTATAAACAGGCGAGCAAGACAAGTGTATCGGCACGAATACAATAACCAAGTTAGGATACCAAACCTATCAGTTTGTCACATGAATCATGTTTTGATTAAGTCAGGAGTCATAATTAATTAGTAATCTAATATCTCATACGATCGAGTCGCGGTCATGAATGCCTCATTAATTCCTCAAATTTTGGGGTCATAGATTATCAATCATGGTTAAGCTCAACTAATCTAGAACATGCATCAAGTGGACAACAGGATCCATGCATGCACAATCAATCACAAAAAGTCCAGGGTTGACGCACTTTGCAAGTGACAATATAGACTAGTCAGGAATAGTGGCGCACTATGCGCGAGCTAGCAACTATATGGTGTACCAACCTATAACACTAGGTCACAGAAGTCATGGCGCAGAAGTCTATAATATGGTGCAAAAAATTGATAATAGAGCAGCAGGAAGATGTGGCACACAAATCAAGAATTACAAGAATAGGCGTATTCTACATATGCAAGCAAACTAGCGCACAAAACAAGAGTTACGAGTAAGAGAAGTGGCATACTATGCAAGTGTAAAATAACTACAAGACAAAACACGAGTCCCCAGGCAGTGCGACAGTCGAGGGCCTTGGGAAACAAGACATGCCAAAGTCAAGGCTCGCTTATCGAGGCTGAACCAAGCAAGAGTGCGCCAAGAGTTAACAAGTGCGCCGGGTTATTAATCCATCAAAAGTGTACTAACCGTTGAGCGTCCAGAAAATACGCCAAGGATTATGTGTATAAGAGCGGCGCACTTTTAATAGTTAATGCACAATGTGTCAATTGTGCGCCAGTCTGCTTTGTTTAAAAGTGCGCCAAGAAGGAAGTTGGTCAAAAGTGCGCTGAAAAGTAGACTGGCGCACTTTTGCTTGGTTTGTTCGACAATACATCAATTGTGCGCCAGAGGCTGAAATCTTCCAAAAGTTTGCCAAGAAGGATTTTTTTTCAAAAATTCATCCCCTTGACATACTTTTACGAAAAATTGATAGTACTCTTAAAGTACGCACTATGGAATGAGGGTCATATTCAATATGCACCCATGGACTGCGAGTCACACTCAACATGCGCCAATGGTACAAATTATTCTGTGTACTTCTTGTCATTGTTCTTCTTCTCCAACCTACCCACCATTGATGCACTCAAAGATCAAGTTAGAGACTATGACAGTGATCCATTCCTCAAGCAACAAGAACCAAAAATCAAGGGAAAATCAAAGCTCAAAATCAGAAAACAACATCTTTTGAAAATATTTCATTTTTAGGAGATCATTCCCTAGGAAAATATACTCATAAAAACTCTAATAATAAAATCAACATAAAATCATTAACTACCTCAAATCTGAAAACTCCAAGAACTAACTATAATCATAATACTACTAAAAACTAATTAAAATAATAATTACTAAGAATAAAACTATAGCCGATCATGTTTCTTTATATTTGCAAGATGTACTTGCCTATGAAGAAACCAAGAGCAAAATAAGAGAAATGAACAAGTGAGGAGAGAGAATGAGAACAAGAATATATATATATATATATATATATATATATATATATATATATATATATATATATATATATATATATATATATATATATATATATATATATACACAAGGGGTGGATGGTGAACCGTCGGATCTCTCCAACAAATCCAAGCCACACGCCCTACCTTCCACCACCACACAATCAATATTAGCTAATGTGCTCCAAGCTCCATTCAACCGTGCGCTTGAAGTATACTCAAAGTGCCAAAATAAAAATACACCAAAAGTGTGCCAACTTAAGTATATTTCGAGTATACGGGATAGGGGAGTGACATCTCTACTCACCTTAGAAAATTTTTGTCCTTGGAATTTCAGGATTAAAGTAACTAGAGACATCAGGACAAGCAAATCTAGCTACAAGCAATCACATAAAATATACAAGCAAGCCAAATAATATGCACATAGCAATATTAATAGCACTCAAGCAAAGTGATCAATGATGGCGGAATTGGAAAAAGGCATATGAAGAAATATACCTTATGAGTCAAATAAGTGTAGATAATGAGACCAAATATAGTCCTCGCGTTCCCAGGTTGACTTCCGCAAAGAGTGGTGCCCCCAAGCGACACGGACAAGGCAGATAGTCCGGTTCTTGAGTACCTTCTCTCTTCGGTCCAAAATGGACACAGGTTGTTCCTCGTAAGACAAGTCGGTACCCACGACTAGCTCAGAATGGTCGAGGACATGGCTCAGGTCTGGGACATACCTACGCAACTGAGACACATGAAATACGTCATGCATCTCACAAAGCAAAGGCAGAAGGGCAAGGCGATAAGCAATATCCCCTACCCGCTCGAGAATATCAAACGGCCCAACGTATCATGGACTAAGCTTCCCACGAACCCCGAATCTAATGACTCCATGGGTGGACGAAATTCGTAAAAATATATGGTCGCTGACATAAAACTCTAGAGGTCTACGATGCTGATATGTCCAATAGCGATGTCGAACCTGCGCAACTCATAGCCACTCTCTGATCTGCTTGACAACTTCCATAGTCTGAGGGATCAATTCTGGGCCCAACATCTTTCTCTCACCAATGTCGTCCCATGTAAACCCCCTCGATTTATTCTGTAGATAGTTAGAGTGGATTTAGAAAAATTTTGGTTTTTGGTAGCAGATGTTGAGGTTTAGAGTAGAGATAAGTTTATCTAGTATTTAATTCAATTAATTAAAACCCTTGGCGCGCCCTATCATTGTTTGATTATTCGGAGCCCAATATCAGCCCATAAATTCTGTTCAATTATTGTACTTCTGACCTGACCCGCCAAATTAGGCACTAGACTTCTCCGTCCCTTAAATCAGTTTCCGTTGTGCTCTAAATTAATTGCACAATTTTTCGAAATCGTAACTCATATTTAATTTCGTGTCGGACACCTGTGTCGTTATCCTAAAAATTTGGGTTACCAACTTAACCCGTTGAGCCGGACCAACTAAAGGGTCCAAGACTGATTCCAAGCCCCTACCATTTTTGACCTTTGTGTCATTTCCGGATTTTGATCCCAAGTGCCCCCATTTAATTTAAATTCGCGGGACACATTATTTCTATTTAAATCGGGGATACCAACTTTGTAAATCCCATTTTTAATCCTAAATTAATCCCAATGCCATTTTAATTAAACTCGTGCCTAACGCACAATACCCCCTCACCATGAAAATTACTAAACACAATTTTCTCCACAATTTTTATGTCATTTTATGTGTTCGTGCAATTTTCTGAATTTAAGGGGCTAAGTTACAATTAATAAAATTATGTGTCAGCACCCTATTGGCCATGAATAATGGAGAGGTCCCAAAATGGGGTCCCATTCTCACCCATCCATTTACCCCCTTCATGAAGAAACCAACTTTCCTTCATGACAAATCACAACCCTCCATTTTGAAAGACACCATCACAACCCTCCATCCCCTTCACAAACCCCTATAAAGCAACACCTCACCCCACCCTCAACACACACCACCGGCCCTAATCCCAAGGAAACTCCTCTCTCTCTCTCTCTCTCTTCTCACTCCTTCATTTAAAACCCTCCATGCAAAAGCTTCTCCACTCTTCATTATTTTCTTCTTCTTCTTCCTTAGTCTCTTCTTCCTCTTGGAGATCTTCGGCCGACGACTCGACTCCGGCCAGGCGCCGCCGCCGCTCTGGCCCGCTGTAGCTTCCCCGTCGGACTGTGAGTCCACTCGCTCTGGCCCGCTGTAGCTGCCCCGCCGGACTGTGCGTCCCCTCCCGCTCCGGCTGCAGTCCGCCCCTCCGACTGTGCAGCCCGCTCCTCCCTATCCCGACCCCGCTGTGCGTCCCCCGGCCACCGTGCGTAGCTACTCCAGCTGCAGTTCCCCGCCCGACCGGCCGTTCTCCCCGCGCGGCCTGACCAACAATCCCCTCTGGCCACTGTGAATCTCCCGCCGGCTGCTGTGTGTCCCCACTTCGGTACACAGAAGTCCCCGTCCGACCACCAGTTTACCACCACCATCACCACCAGTTTACCACCACCATCAACACCATTACCACCACCAGTTTTCACTACCACCATCGTCACCACCACCCCCGGCCACCTTCTCCGACCGTACCCGGCACCGTCGTCGCCAAGGTCGATTCTCCACCTATCTCCATTTAATTTCCAGATTTGTTTTGGTTAATTAGGATGGTGTTTATATATCTTTGCTATGCTAGCTAGGGTTTATGGATTACATATGGGGATGATTAGTGTAATATGGTAAATGTAATATATGATTGAGGTATATATAGGTTGAGGTTAATGATGATTAAATATGAATATTGATGAGGTTGTGTTTAATGAGGTTTAATATATTTCTAGTATTTATGTAGCGATGATATAAATGATTAGTGTAGTGTAATACTTGAACTACGGGATTAAGATTTATATTGGCTAAGGCTAATGATGATTAATACGGATATACATTTTAATGACTTGAGATGGTGTTAACATGTTTTAGGGTTTATTTAGTGCAGTGACCTTGTAACTTATGTTTTATGAAGTCGGATTTGGATGTGGTACTTGGATGGAAATTAGGGTTGGCTTCTGCATAAATTATCGCGATTTAATTAAAATATGTACTCGAGGAGAATAGAGTTTTGACCTTGGAGCCAACTAATCAGGATGTATCGTACATGGTGGAAAAAAAATGTTAGTTTATTTACGGAGAATTAAATCGAGGAGAGTGTACCGATGATTAGCTGATTTGACCATCGTATCGATAGTCAACTGTAGTCAACCCCCTAGGGACTTGTCCCAGTGAGTCGTAGCTGAGACTGAGTTTAGGTGTAGATGTGTGTAGCACCCCTGTCTGTCATAAATTAGATTATTGATTCTGGTTTGTAACTCATCTCTAGGTACTGCGGGACCTGAGGACTTGGACGCGGTACCAGATCCCCCACATCAGCAGCCGCACGCAGGCAAGTGTACCTTGCCACCCTATATTTTAGTTTACAGATACTTGTTGTTCTTTATGTACTTCGTGCGCATATTTATGTTGACATTCGATACTCCGTGTCCGGTTCACAACCGGGTGTTGACATTCGACGTAACGTCTTAGTATAATTGCTAGATGCTTCACAGCACCTCGATGCACGTACCTGAGTACATCGATACCCCAGGACACATTTATATACCGTAATCATGCCAGATTCCTGTTTCCTGATACTGACATCATGACCAGAGACTGGGATGACCTTAGGGTCGCGTCTGTTGAGTTAATTCTGTGTGTTGAGACTTTAGTTAGAGGTTCAGGTTCAACACATAATCGCTGACCGCTTGGGAAGGAGAAGACAGTTACTAGACGTTTGGGCTACTCTGCACGCGCTTATATATATGTAGTATTTTGTAGTGATACCTGTATCTAGTGTAGCTGTTTCACCCGCGTGACTCTTTGCCCGGAGCTGCGGTACGTGTCGTGTGTTTCCGTGTCCGGAGCTACGGTTTTATTTTGGACGGCCCACGCGTCGAACATTGTCTTTAAACTGTGTTGCACTTGTTTGGTTATGCTAGATTACCCTGTTGTTGCACTTGTACTATCTGTTTACCTGGCATGTTGTTTTTCTGTACCTTGTTACGTCCCTCTGAGGACCTGGTTCCCTTCCAGGTGTAAGCCACGAGGATTACCCGGAGGAGTACGGACCGGGCATCTATCCAGCAGCTGTACTCACTGTCGAGGACGGGGTCATTCCTGAGGACTTCGCCTGATCACTGGTAGTGACTCTTTCCTTGGGACGGTATCATTATCTAGTTACCTGCTGCCGTCCCAAGTTATCTTATTGCTTACTTTCATTCCAGTATATTTGTACTAGCGGGTTTGTTCCCGTATGACTACTCTAGTATTTGTACTTGATACTTATTTGGATATTTCCTTCCTGCACATTAGTCATTGTATTTACTTCTATTGTGCTCTTATTGCTGCCTGTGGATGAGATTTAGTTGAGTATACTTGTGATACGAGTTGGGTTATTCATTGTACTTTACAGCTTAAGTGTACTCCGACGGGCCCATTGGATTGGAATGCCCGCCGAAGTACACTGCTGGCCATTGCCACGTGTCTCGGTTCCTTATCCATGGAACCGGGGCATGACAAGGTTTTTGTGGTGGCCCATGCAGGTCCAATTTAAATCGTCTTGGTCACCTGACTGTGCCAAGCGAGCCTGCAAATTAGGAATAGAGTTAGAAATCTTATCTGCAAAGTTTGAAACCTTCATATGACACCTCTATCTCGATATCGTTTACCAAATTGCATCTTATTTATTTTTCTCAAACGCTGATCGCAGTCATGACTTCTTTTCAGAGTTATGAATCTCTGCAGTGGACGTGTCGTGCAGCCTGGCGAAGTTCCCCGAGACGCAGGATCATCCGAAGAACCGAATCTGGAGCAGGTCCTTCTACTGACTCCAGCTCCCATGGGACAGTCATTAGGACATTCCGAGGTGCCTTCAGACGGACACCAGGCTCCACGTCAGGCAGGACCTGAGGATCGGAGGATTCCGAGTTAGGAGGAGCAGCACCTACCACCTCCTCCACCATTCCCACCCCAGATGCCCTTTATGCCATTCCCCACAGGACAACCGATGGATGGAACCCAGATGTTACAAATGATGTATGCGATGATGCAGGCCCAGTAGCAGGCTCAGCAGCAGTCCCAGCAGCACCAGGCTGAGACTCTGAGAGAGAGCATCGTGACGGCCTTGGGGCAGGTGTCACCACCAGCATACGAGCCGACGCGAGGGTCTGTCATAGACTTCCATCGTTTGATGCCGCAACCTTTTTCGGGCACGGAGGAGCCGACGGAGGTCCACGCTTGGCTCACCGGCATACAGCACCAGCTGGAGGCTACTGACCTCCCCCGACACCGATGGATGACGGCTGTCAGGATGTAGCTCATCGGCAATGCTCATCACTGGTGGCTTTCCGAGGAGCAGCATTTGGGACCGGATCGTGCCACCTGGGAAGAGTTCTCCAGACTCTTCCAGGAGATGTACATACCCTCTACCGCCCGAGCAGAGCTTCGGGACAGGTTCCAGAACCTCAGGCAGGGGAGTATGACTGTGGAGGAATACAATTCTGAGTTCCTCCGCCTGAGCAGATTTGCACCATACCTGATCCCCACTGAAGAGGCGAAGGACGAGAAGTTTTATGAGGGCCTGAGTTATGAGACCCAGAGGCTTATCGGGTCCACAGCCCCCACCTCTTACTCTGGGGTACTACTTGCAGCGCGACGCCAGGACCGCATCAACAAGATGGAGGCAGCCAGAAATGCTCCTATGCGTCGACATCAGCAGTCCGAACCCCACAGGGAGGACCTACGAAGCGACCTCTGGTACAACAGCAACACCAAAGGGCAGCACCACAGTAGGGAGCAGTCATTCCCACTTGCCATTTCTGTGGCAAGAAGGGACATATATTGAGGGATTATCGACGGAGACTGGGCGCTTGCTTGAGATGCGGATCGGACCAGCACGCAGTCCGAGATTGCCCAGATCAGAGGGCTCCAGCACAGATAGTTCACCGGCCAGCCCTGCCAGTGCCGAGACCTTATCAGCAGCCTCCTGGACCGAGGCCGCCTTACGCAGGAGCTGGAGCACAGCGACCACCCGCACCAGGGGGAAACCAGAGGAGGCCACCCTTGGCTCCACAGGGAGATCGATACCAGCAGGTTCAACAGCAACAGCCGAGGGCACCGGCACCGAGACAGGGACAGGCCTATGCTATGACCATAGAGGAGGCGGAGACAGTCGGAGAAGTGATCGCAGGTACAATCTTAGTAGCTTCATTACCAGCATTAGTCCTATTTGATTCTGGTGCCACACACTCTTTTATAGCTGCTAGTTTCGTGGCTACCCATAGAATAGCCACCGCACCCCTTCCGAAGGTCAAGAGGATTCTTACGGGAGGTGGAATAGTACCTGTTAGCGATACTTGTAGATCATGTTCAGTAGTTGTCTGCGGGCGAGAGATGCATGCCCGATTTTTGGTTTTCTCCATGCCGGACTATGACATTGTCCTAGGCATGGATTGGTTGAGCTAATACCATGCAACGCTAGATTGCCATCGTGGTTGTGTCATCTTTAGACCCCCAGATCACCCAGAGCTTGAGTTTCTTTGGGGAGCCCGAGAGCATGGTGTCCAACCTACCCTAGCGACACACATTGCAGAAGGTGAACCGACGTACCCTCACTTTATAGCAGAGTTTAAGAATGTGTTTTCAGAGGATCTCCCAGGACTGCCACCTGACAGAGAGATTGAGTTCACTATAGAGTTGACTCCAGGAGCCGAGCCAGTTACTTCCCCCGTTTATAGACTAGCACCGAAGGAGTTGGTTGAGCTGAAGGTTCAAGTAGATGATCTCTTAGATAAGGGTTTCATACGGGCTAGTGTATCTCCATGGGGAGCACCCATTCTGTTTGTACCGAAGAAGGACGGGACGGTACGCTTGTGTATCGATTACATGGCGCTAAATGCTGTAACGATAAAGAACAAGTATCCACTGCCGCGCATCGATGATTTGTTTGATCAACTTAGCGGTGCATGTGTATTCTCGAAGATCGATCTCAGATCTGGTTATCATCAGATCAAGGTACGGAAAGAGAACATCCAGAAGACGGCCTTTCGGACGAAGTATGGCCACTATGAGTTTTTAGTCATGCCGTTTGGTTTAACCAACGCGCTAGTAGTATTTATGTGTTTGATAAACAATGTCTTCCACCAGTACTTAGATAAGTTCATGGTGGTATTTATAGATGATATCTTGATATATTCCAAGAGCCAGGAGGAGCATGAGAGGCATCTCAGGATCGTGTTGGAGACGCTGAGACATGAGAGGCTATACGCCAAACTCAGCAAATATGAGTTCTGCTTGGATAGAGTACCATTTCTGGGACACATAATCACCGGAGATGGACTATCAGTTGACCCGGAGAAGATAGCTGCAGTAGAGACCTGGCCTACCCCTACATCAGTTACGGAGGTTAGGAGCTTCCTCGGACTTACCGGATATTATCGGAGGTTCGTGGAAAACTTTTCGAGGATAGCTGCGCCTATGACGCGACTGACGCGTAAAGGCGAAGAGTTTATCTGGACCGACGAGTGTCAGGCGGCTTTCGATGAGCTGAAGAAGCGTCTGACATCAGCACCGATTTTGACACTACCTTCAGGATCAGGAGGATTTGTAGTGTACAATGATGCGTCAGGGAGCGGATTAGGATGTGTGCTGATGCAACGCGGCAAGGTGATAGCCTACGCATCGAGACAGCTGAGAGTTCATGAGAAGAACTATCCAACGTACGACTTGGAGCTAGCTGTAGTGATATTTGCACTAAAGTTATGGAGACATTACCTTTATGGTGAGCGTGTTGAGATTTACACAGATCATAAAAGCCTGAAGTACGTCTACACGCAGAAGGAGCTCAACATGAGACAGAGACATTGGCTAGAGTTGATGACAGATTATGACATTGAGTTACAGTACCACCCTGGCAAGGCGAATGTCGTAGCAGATGCCTTAAGCAGGAAGCCCATGGCATACTTTTTGACGACGCAGTGACAGTTGCTAGAGGATCTCCAGGAGCTTGGGATAGAGATAGTATTGTCAGGCATGGATGGACAGATGGCCAGTCTTGAGGTTCAGTCTACTTTGATTGAGAGGATCAAGGCATCATTGCCTACAGATGCGAGATTTCGGCGTCTGCGAGAGAGAACAGAAGCCGGCATGCAGACGGGACTCAGGATTCATGAAGACGGAACGTTGAGGTGCGGAAATCGCCTATATGTTCTGAGTGGCGAGCTACGCCAAGAGTTGATGACCGAGGCTCATAGCTTGATTTATTCCATTCATCCCGGGGGTATGAAGATGTACCGAGACTTGAGACAGCATTTCTGGTGGCATGGGATGAAGAGGGAAATTGCAAGATTTATGGCGTAGTGTTTAGTTTATCAGCAAGTCAAGGCTGAACATCAGAGGACTGCAGGATTATTGCAGCCACTTCCCATTCCCGAGTGGAAATGGGAACACATTACCATGGACTTCGTATAGGATTTCCGTGGAGCCCTAGCGGGAAGAATGCAATTTGGGTTGTCGTAGACAGACTCACCAAGTCTGCACATTTCTTGCCCTTCCGAGTTGGGCAATCCACAGAGATACTAGCTGACATGTATATGAGGCAGATAGTACGATTACATGGAGTACCTGTCAGCATCGTATCGGATCGTGATTCCAGATTTACGTCATATTTTTGGCAGAGTATACAGAAGAGCCTAGGAACTCGTCTCAAGTTCAGTACTGCGTATCATCTACAGACTGATGGACAGTCAGAGCGCACGATACAGATATTAGAGGATATGTTGAGAGCGTGCATGATTGATTTTGGAGGATCTTGGGAGGACCACCTACACTTGGTAGAATTCTTCTACAATAACAGTTACCAGGCCAGCATACAGATGGCACCTTATGAGGTATTGTACGACAGAAAATATAGGTCGCCAGTTTGTTGGAGTGACGTGGGAGAGCGTCAGATACTTGGACCAGAGTTGGTAACACAGACAGTAGAGAAGGTCAAGCAGATTCAGAGCTACCTGCGCGCAGCACATGACAGACAGAAACACTGGGCAGATGCACACTACAGACCATTGGAATTCAAGGAGGGTGACCATGTATTTATGAG
Source organism: Iris macrosiphon (assembly GCA_036927795.1). Lineage (NCBI taxonomy): Eukaryota > Viridiplantae > Streptophyta > Magnoliopsida > Asparagales > Iridaceae > Iris > Iris macrosiphon. Next base: position 169,133,094 of record JAYESA010000013.1, on the reverse strand, counting down.
GATATCGTCCACTCGTGGTACCATCAGATTCGGAGGCAGAGGCAAGCTGAGTCCGAGGTACATCGGACCTTTTGACATTTTGGAACGAGTTGGCAAAGTGGCTTACCGTCTTGTATTACCTCCATCATTAGAGGGAGTACATGACGTATTTCACGTATCGCAGCTGAGAAGATATATTGCAGACCCTAGCCACGTGCTTGATCATTCGGAGATTACAGTCGGGCCCAGTCTGTCTTACGTAGAACAGCCAGTTGAGATCCTCGATCGCATCGAGAAGACTTTGAGAGGGCAGACGATTCGACTGGTCAGAGTGGCATGGAAGCACCATTCACCAGGCGAGTCTACTTGGGAGCGCGAGGATTCTATTCGGCAGCGATTCCTGTACTTATTTGAGGAGCAAGGTACGAATTTACGTACGGTATTTGATTACTAGTTGTTTTAAAATTCTTTTAGATATTATCGTGCTTTACTTTTAATTTCGGGGACGAAATTTTTCTAAGTTGGGAAGAATATAAACTCCCTCGATTTATTCTGTAGATAGTTAGAGTGGATTTAGAAAAATTTTGGTTTTTGGTAGCAGATGTCGAGGTTTAGAGTAGAGATAAGTTTATCTAGTATTTAATTCAATTAATTAAAACCCTTGGCGCGCCCTATCATTGTTTGATTATTCGGAGCCCAATATCAGCCCATAAATTCCGTTCAATTATTGTACTTCTGACCTGACCCGCCAAATTAGGCACTGGACTTCTCCGTCCCTTAAATTAGTTTCCGTTGTGCTCTAAATTAATTGCATAATTTTTCAAAATTGTAACTCATATTTAATTCCGTGTCGGACACATGTGTCGTTACCCTAAAAATTTGGGTTACCAACTTAACCCGTTGAGCCGGACCAACTAAAGGGTCCAAGACTGATTCCAAGCCCCCACCATTTTTGACCTTTGCGTCATTTCAGAATTTTGACCCCAAGTGCCCCCATTTAATTTAAATTCGCGGGACACATTATTTCTATTTAAATCGGGGATACCAACTTTATAAATCCTATTTTTAATCCTAAATTAATCCCAATGCCATTTTAATTAAACCCGTACCTAACGTACAATACCCCCTCACCATGAAAATTACTAAACACAATTTTCTCCCCAATTTTTGTGTTATTTTATGTGTTCGTGCAATTTCCCGAATTTAAGGGGCTAAGTTATAATTAAAGAAATTATGTGTCAGCACCCTATTGGCCATGAACAATGGAGAGGTCCCAAAATGGGGTCCCATTCTCACCCATCCATTCACCCCCTTCATGAAGAAACCAACTTTCCTTCATGACAAATCACAACCCTCCATTTTGAAAGACACCATCACAACCCTCCATCCCCTCCACAAACCCCTATAAAGCAACACCTCACCCCACCCTCAACACACACCACCGGCCCTAATCCCAAGGAAACTCCTCTCTCCCTCTCCTTACTCCTTCATTTAAAACCCTCCATGTAAAAGCTTCTCCACTCTTCATTATTTTCTTCTTCTTCTTCTTCTTCTTCTTCTTCTTCCTTAGTCTCTTCTTCCTCTTGGAGATCTCCGGCCGACGACTCGACTCCGGCCAGGCGGCGCCGCCGCTCCGGCCCGCTGTAGCTTCCCCGCCGGACTGTGAGTCCACCCGCTCCGGCCCGCTGTAGCTGCCCCGCCGGACTGTGCGTCCCCCCCGCTCCGGCTGCAGTCCGCCCCTCCGACTGTGCAGCCCACTCCTCCCTATCCCGACCCCGCTGTGCGTCCCCCGGCCACCGTGCGCAGCTACTCCAGCTGCAGTTCCCCACCCGACCGACCGTTCTCCCCGCTCGGCCTGACCAACAATCCCCTCCGGCCACTGTGAATCTCCCGTCGGCTGCTGTGTGTCCCCACTCCGGTACACAGAAGTCCCCGTCCGACCACCAGTTTACCACCACCATCACCACCAGTTTACCACCACCATCAATACCATTACCACCACCAGTTTTCACTACCACCATCGTCACCACCACCCCCGGCCACCTTCTCCGACCGTACCCAGCACCGTCGTCGCCAAGGTCGATTCTCCACCCATCTCTATTTAATTTCTAGATTTGTTTTGGTTAATTAGGATGGTGTTTATATATCTTTGCTATGCTAGCTAGGGTTTGTGGATTACATATGGGGATGATTAGTGTAATGTGGTAAATATAATATATGATTGAGGTATATATAGGTTAAGGTTAATGATGATTAAATATGAATATGGATGAGGTTGTGTTTAATGAGGTTTAATATATTTTTAGTATTTATGTAGCGATGATATAAATGATTAGTGTAGTGTAATACTTGAACTACGGGATTAAGATTTATATTGGCTAAGGCTAATGATGATTAATACGGATATAGATTTTGATGACTTGAGATGGTGTTAACATGTTTTAGGGTTTATTTAGTGCAGTGACCTTGTAACTTATGTTTTATGAAGTCGGATTTGGATGTGGTACTTGGATGAAAATTAGGGTTGGCTTCTACATAAATTATCACGATTTAATTAAAATATGTACTCGAGGATAATAGAGTTTTGACCTTGGAGCCAACTAATCAGGATGTATCGTACATGATGGAAAAAAAATGTTAGTTTATTTACGGAGAATTAAATCGAGGAGAGTGTACCGATGATTAGCTTATTTGACCATCGTATCGATAGTCAACTATAGTCAACCCCCTAGTGACTTGTCCCTGTGAGTCATAGCTGAGACTGAGTTTAGGTGTAGATGTGTGTAGCACCCCTGTCTGTCGTAAATTAGATTATTGATTCTGGTTTGTAACTCATCTCTAGGTACTGCGGGACCTGAGGACTTGGATGCAGTACCAGATCCCCCACATCAGCAGTCGCACGCAGGCAAGTGTACCTTGCCACCCTGTATTTCAGTTTATAGATACTTGTTGTTCTTTATGTACTTCGTACGCATATTTATGTTGACGTTCGATACTCCGTGTCCGGTTCATAACCGGGTGTTGACATTCGACGTAACGTCTTAGTATAATTGTTAGATGCTTCACAACACCTCGATGCACGTACCTGAGTACATCGATACCCCAGGACATATTTATATACCGTGATCATGCCAGATTCCTGTTTCCTGATACTGACATCATGACCAGAGACTGGGACGACCTTAGGGTCGCGTTTGTTGAGTTAATTCTGTGTGTCGAGACTTTAGTTAGAGATTTAGGTTCAACGCACAATCATTGACCGCTTGGGAAGGGGAAGACAGTTACTAGACGTTTGGGCTACTCTGCATGCGCTTATATATATGTAGTATTTTGTAGTGATACCTGAATCTAGTGTAGCTGTTTCACCCGTGTGACTCTTTGCCTGGAGCTGCGGTACGTGCCGTGTGTTTCCGTGTCCGGAGCTACGATTTTATTTTGGACGGCCCACGCGTCGAACATTGTCTTTAAACTGTGTCGCACTTGTTTGGTTATGCTAGATTATCCTGTTGTTGCACTTGTACTATCTGTTTACCTGGCATGTTGTTTTTTTGTACCTTGTTACATCCCTCTGAGGACCTGGTTCCCTTCCAGGTGTAGGCCACGAGGATTACCCGGAGGAGTACGGACCGGGCATCTATCTAGCAGCTGTACTCACTGCCGAGGACGAGGTCATTCCTGAGGACTTCGCCTGATCGCTGGTAGTGACTCTTTCCTTAGGACGGTATCATTACCTAGTTACCTGTTGCCGTCCCAAGTTATCTTATTGCTTACTTTTATTCCAGTATATTTGTACTAGCGGGTTTGTCTCGTATGACTACTCTAGTATTTGTACTTGATACTTATTTGGATATTTTCTTCCTGCACATTAGTCGTTGTATTTACTTCTATTGTGCTCTTATTGCTGCCTGTGGATGAGATTTAGTTGAGTATACTTGTGATACGAGTTGGGTTATTCATTGTACTTTACAGCTTAAGTGTACTCCGACGGGCCCATTGGATTGGAATGCCCGTCGAAGTACACTGCTCGCCATTGCCACGTATCTCGGTTCCTTATCCATGGAATCGGGGCATGACATCCCAAGCTAACGGTGACATACACTTTCTTCCATATAATGCCTCAAAATGTGCCATCTGGATGCTGCCTTAATAACTATTGTTATACGAGAATTCCACTAAGTGCAGGTGTTTCTCCCATGATCCACCAAAGTCTAGGGCACAGGCTCGTAACATATCCTCCAAGGTCTAGATAGTTCTCTCGGACCGCCCATCTATCTGAGGGTGGTACGATGTACTAAATTTTAACTTAGTACCCAATATCTCATGTAAGCTCTTCCAAAAATAGGAAGTGAACCTCAAATCTTGGTCTGATACTATACTTACTGGCACACCATATTGCCTCACAATCTCTCGTATATACATATCTGCCAATTATTTCGTGGGCTGTCCAATTCTGAAAGGAAGGAAATGTGCCACTTTAGTGAGACGATCCACTTTTACCTAAACTGCATCTCGTCCGGTCGGGGATCTAGGTAAACCGAACACAAAGTCCATAGTAACATGCTTCTATTTACACTCCGGAATGGGGAGAGGGTATAACAATCCTGTCGACTTTCTACTCTGCCTTTACTTGTGTCACGCCCCAGTCCCAAAATACCGTGGGACTAGACACGTGGCAATGGCCAGCAGTACGCACCGATGGACCAACTCAATATAATGGATCCATCAGGGCATACTTAAGCTGTAAAACAAGTCTACGACAATCATGGCACAACTAATCTCATCCACACAAGATATAAAATATGATCCACAGAATAATAAGGAATGTAAATCATCATCTAGTCTCACAAAGTACTTCGGAGAACAACCCGATAAATATCTAGTACAATGGTTCAAATGACCAGAATATAAAAGACTGAAAGAAATACTAAAAGCTGAGCATAAACATGGATGCTCAAGAGAAGTCTTCAGCTAAGACCTCGTCCTCAGATGGTGGTACAGCTCCTGGATCAGCTCCTGCTCCGGTCCCGTAAACCTCGGGATAAACCACGTCTGCAAAATCTGGGGACAAAATCCGGATCCAGGTCCTCAGGGGACGTAGCAAGGTACAAAGAGATCATGCCAATAAATAAATATGCAGTGCAGCAAATATATAACTAAATGAAACAATGGGGTAAATATGTAACCATCTAAGTGTAAATGCAAGTGAGAGCAGCACGAATACTCAGGCTGAGACCACTACAAGCTCTGTGTCTGGGAGCCGGTAGCAGCAATAACTATGTGTTTACTATGTGTTTACTATGTTTTATATATATATAATCAGCCTGTAGCCTGTGTGTCTCTCCCCACCCAATGTAACCACGCATATCATGTCCATAACGTCTCATGTCCATGTCAAGCGCGATCATAGCTAAATGCAACAAGTCATAATGTATCTAAGAGTATAATGTCCATGTCCTGTATCCTATACAGAATCACCACGAATATCTCGGGAAAATCCTGTCTCATGAATAGTATCAAGTGTCCTGGGTCATATGGTACTTGATAAGACAAGTACGAAAATAAGGTGTCACGAATGTCCATCTCTAGATGACCGTACCCAACACTGCGTACAGTGTCGGCACCCGACTGATAATCGGACGCTAAGTACGTCACACGGTCCTAGGTTGAGCATGCACAGTAATATATATATAACAAGGAAAATAAATAACTAAGCTGCAGAGTTTGGCAAGGTACACTTGCCTGACGTTTGAATATCAACTGTCGTCCTGGTATCGGTGAATCCGGTAGGTACTACTCCGAAAGCTGTAATAAATATCACCAACAGTCTCAGAAGATGTCAAATAGCTGGAAATGCATGTCCTTACGTCCAATTTGGACACAAGGGAAAAAGGTCATTTTTGGGCCAAAGCGGTTTCCATAGGTGGGCCCACTTTGCACCGAAAAGCGTGCCGAGGGTAACAGTCTCTAAATGGGACAAACTATGGGTCAAACAACTCTAAATGTCAATACGATCCCAACAGTATGTCCAAATTTGGATTCCGATGAGCCGAACATAATTTGGTCCAAAAGTCAACTGTGGGGCCCGCCAATTGGCGATATGGTCAACCGTCTCAGAAATGCGTGAAAATTGGGTCACAGGACCAGCGTGTTACCACGAGTCTAGTGGCACAAATTTCGTCACAATCTGACAAGCGTGCACAAAATACTCACGAGTTCCACAAAAGTGGCGACACGGAATGTGTTCGCGGATACGGCCTGATTCCGGCGCGCACACGCGTCCACATCAGTCCCCACGAATTTTCACGTGTCCAATTATACTGCGTGCACCATTCGGTACACTTGGCACACGGCGGGGCGGTCCCGTTTGGTGGGGCGCGCTCCGATCTCCAACTTTTAGAAAACCGGAAAAAGTGGGTGCGCGCAATTTTGTGACGACTACAATTTTGTCCACAGCAACTAATAGCACAAAGTTATTATACAGAAAATAAACTAGGTCATGTAATCTATAGGTATCAAAAAGAATCATCGAATTCGGATCTCTGTGGTGGGAGATACGAACTTGACAATACGGGTGGTCATCGCAAGTTTCTGCGATTGCAGAATTCTGTCTGCTCGCGCTGACTTGGGCGCTGTTTTTCACCTAGGGGCACACGTTTTCCGAGGTTGACTATAAAACAAATATTGGAGAGGGTTGAGGGAAGATCATACCTATGAAAACGGAACAACGTTTGGATGAGCGAGTCAACGGGAAAATACGCCGGAGCGAAGGTGCCTCGAGTGGGAAACTGCAGTTCGCGATGTCGGCGTCGACGGGATGGTTGGATGGCTTGGGGAGGCTTCTCTGGCTGCGGTGACGGCTCTAGATGGGAAGGAGAAGTCTGGAGTTTTAGGTTAGGGTTTTAGGGAGCTAATCATATATATATATGTTATATATATATTAGAAGAGAGGGGGTTGATCAATGGTCCGCGGGTTTTAAAGGGTCGGCGGGTTTTGACTATAGGCGGGCTCCCCAGGCGCTGAAGTGGGTTCGATGCCTATGGGCTTCTCAGCAACATGCTGAGAAGTGAGCAATTCCAATGAATCATTACGAATACTATTAGTATATTACTATTAAGTATTATTATTATTATATTCTATTAACTTTTTCTTTCTTTCTTTTTCTTACTTTCTTTAATTAAAATATATATACATATATATTTGTTTATATATATATATATCTATATATATTTTCACACATAAGAAAATTTATATAATGGGGTATTGTACATCGTTAGGCTAGCAACTGCTCAAGGGGTCTCCTACATGGAATAAATTTCGAAAAATTCCTGATGGTCCCACAAGTCCTCTAAGTGCCCGAACACCTAACATAAAAATTATTAAAAATCTATTTCTCCTATTTGGACCTGATTACCACAATTTAATTAATAATTAATAATAAAAGGATATTTACGATTTTCTAGGAAGGGGGTTTTACATTCTACCCAACTTATAAAAATTTCGTCCTCGAAATTAAATTATGGTAGGGCTCTCTTTATCAAGTCTCACTTGATTACAGTCTAAGAATTTCTCTCAAGTGAGCATTGCGGTCTCTACCCAACTTATATTTTACCCATCTATCATCTAAGGCTATACATCCAAGAAAGCTATGCCCCAAATTATGTTGTTGAATCCTCAAGGTTCTTAACACCAACATATCATCTATGATATGTCCTCAATCAGCTATAAAGGCAGTCATCTAGTAGTATGACTGGTCTATGGTGTATATCTAGTACTCTCTGCGTGTCAACCTTATACTAGGCATGAGGTTCATCTTTCCGAAATAAGGGAAGACAGAGATCATTAATAAAGGGTTCAAAGGAATGGTAACATAAGACAAGTACGAGGTTCAAGGATATTAAAGAATTCAAAAATAGGAGAGTTGTCCGGGCAGTTTATGGATTGAAATCCTATTGGTAAATTCCTATTCGCATGTTCATATGGGAACGGTTATGTGCCCGATATGATATGCTCTGATGTGTCTAGAGGTAGGTATACTAGTCAGCTATATATCTCAATCCACGTCAAGTAATCATGCGAAGGGCGAACCAAGCGCACCAAGGTTAGCTAGACCTTAATACACTGATTCTGAAACGTATTAGTGTACATGTCCACTAATACATATGTCATGAACAAGCTCGATAAAGAATGAGCTTGCAAAACTAGGCTATAGAATAGCAGCATAAGTCCAGTACAGCAAATTTAAGTACGTTAGATGATGATGAAAGGAGGTACCAAATATTCAAGTTCACAAAACGAAATAAACAAGCAACCATAATAATAACAGACTTTACAATCTCTACGTTTATTAATTATTATAAAAACATTCTAGGTTATAAATTTTTAGCAAGTTCAAATTAATTACTAGGTTAAGGCTAGGTCACGAATCTACATGCAAAACTAAGCAATTCTAAAAGCAGAAGACTATAAAAACTTACGCGCATTAGCTACTCCATTATTCTGTGCGTCCTCCAAAGTTATAGCAAAAGCTTGTCCGCGTCCTTGCGGTGGATTCCTCTGCTGTTGCTGTTGGGCTTGCTGGAAGAGTGCTGCCGGTGGAGCCAAGGGTGGCCTTGGTTGATACACTCCTGGCGTTGGGAGAGCTTGTCTGTTTAATATTGGTGCTCTCTCTCGATGATGAGGACAATCCTTGGCTAAGTGTTGGTTGGTTCCGCAGATCAGGCATAATCCTAACTTGCGTCTGCAGTCCCTCTCAATATGGCCTACCTTGTCACAGTATTGACATGTGGGTGATATCTGCGGAGAGGCTCTGGGTGGCTGGTGTAGGTGAGGTCTCTTTGCAGCTTCTTCTTGTGGTACTTTGGCTAATGTGGAAGACCGTTTCAGACTGGTCTCTCTCCTAGTGATGCGTTCCATGCGTCGGGCTGCTGCAAGGACGTCTGAGTAGGATGTAGGTGCAACGGATCCAATTAGTTTCTGTAGCTCCAAGTTTAGTCCGTCGAAGAACTTCTCAGCCTTTTCTTCTTCTGTCGGGATCAAGGTTGGGGCGAAGCGACTTAGACGAATGAATTCTGCATTGTATTCTTCCACTGTCATGCTGCCCTGGATGAGGCGGTTGAACTTGTCCCTGAGCTCTGACCGTGCAACTGCCGGGATGTACATCTCTTGGAAGAGTCTGGAGAACTCTTCCCATGTGACTCTGTCCTGTCCAAGTCTTCTTTCTTCTGCTAACCACCAGTGGTGCGCATTATCAGTTAACTGCATTCTGACTGCAGTCATCCACTTCTCTCTTGGAAGTTCAGCGGCTTCCAGCTGATGCTGAATGTTTGTGAGCCACTCATGAACTTCCGTTGGCCCTTCTTTACCAGAAAATGTGCGAGGCTTGAGATGACGGAAGTCGGTGATAGATCCCGTCAATGTTCGCCTCGCTGCTGGATTAGCCTGCTCCAATGCGGATACCAGGCTGGTCCTCAGATACTCGACCTCCTGCCGATGGGCCTCTTGCTGAATCTGTTGCTGTGCTTGCATCATAGCATACATCATCTGGAACATTTGTTGCCCGTCCATGGCTTGTCCTGGCGGGAATACTGGCATCTGGGGAGTGAACTGAGGTGGTGGTGGAATGTCATCTCTCCGGAACCTTGGATTAGGCTGTCCGGTTTGATCACTCTGCGATGCTTGTCCACCATCCCCTGGTGTCACTTCGTCTCCATAAGTAACCACTGCGTCGTGTGGTGTATCCAAAGGGATATCATCTCTGTTCCCGAAATCCATTGCTCTGAAATCAAAGATAAACTATGAGAACGCTCAGAGGAATCAATACAGGATGCAGTTCAAGTAACAAATTTCGAGTTTGATATAGAGTTCAACAAATGTTTAAATGATGGATGAGATCCTATAGTTTATACTATCCTTAGGGCAGGCTGGTCCGGTCCCTAAGTTGAAACCGAACAATTTAGTCGTAGACCTGCATGGGCCACCACAAAAATCATGTCACGCCCCAGTCCCAAAATACCGTGGGACTAGACACGTGGCAATGGCCAGCAGTACGCACCGATGGACCAACTCAATATAATGGATCCATCAGGGCATACTTAAGCTGTAAAACAAGTCTACGACAATCATGGCACAACTAATCTCATCCACACAAGATATAAAATATGATCCACAGAATAATAAGGAATGTAAATCATCATCTAGTCTCACAAAGTACTTCGGGGAACAACCCGATAAATATCTAGTACAATGGTTCAAATGACTAGAATATAAAAGACTGAAAGAAATACTAAAAGCTGAGCATAAACATGGATGCTCAAGAGAAGTCTTCAGCTAAGACCTCGTCCTCAGATGGTGGTACAGCTCCTGGATCAGCTCCTGCTCCGGTCCCGTAAACCTCGGGATAAACCACGTCTGCAAAATCTGGGGACAAAATCCGGATCCAGGTCCTCAGGGGACATAGCAAGGTACAAAGAGATCATGCCAATAAATAAATATGCAGTGCAGCAAATATATAACTAAATGAAACAATGGGGTAAATATGTAACCATCTAAGTGTAAATGCAAGTGAGAGCAGCACGAATACTCAGGCTGAGACCACTACAAGCTCTGTGTCTGGGAGCCGGTAGCAGCAATAACTATGTGTTTACTATGTGTTTACTATGTTTTATATATATATAATCAGCCTGTAGCCTGTGTGTCTCTCCCCACCCAATGTAACCACGCATATCATGTCCATAACGTCTCATGTCCATGTCAAGCGCGATCATAGCTAAATGCAACAAGTCATAATGTATCTAAGAGTATAATGTCCATGTCCTGTATCCTATACAGAATCACCACGAATATCTCGGAAAAATCCTGTCTCATGAATAGTGTCAAGTGTCCAGGGTCATATGGTACTTGATAAGACAACTACGAAAATAAGGTGTCATGAATGTCCATCTCTAGATGACCGTACCCAACACTGCGTACAGTGTCGGCACCCGACTGATAATCAGACGCTAAGTATGTCACACGGTCCTAGGTTGAGCATGCACAGTAATATATATATAACAAGGAAAATAAATAACTAAGCTGCAGAGTTTGGCAAGGTACACTTGCCTGACGTTTGAATATCAACTGTCGTCCTGGTATCGGTGGATCCGGTAGGTACTACTCCGAAAGCTGTAATAAATATCACCAACAGTCTCAGAAGATGTCAAATAGCTGGAAATGCCTGTCCTTACGTCCAATTTGGACACAGGGGCAAAAAGGTCATTTTCGGGCCAAAGCGGTTTCCATAGGTGGGCCCACTTTGCACCGAAAAGCGTGCCGAGGATAACAGTCTCTAAATGGGACAAACTATGGGTCAAACAACTCTAAATGTCAATACGATCCCAACAGTATGTCCAAATTTGGATTCCGATAAGCCGAACATAATTTGGTCCAAAAGTCAACTGTGGGGCCCGCCAATTGGCGATATGGTCAACCGTCTCAGAAATGTTTGGAAATTGGGTCACAGGACCAGCGTGTTACCACGAGTCCAGTGGCACAAGTTTCGTCGCAATCTGACAAGCATGCACAAAATACTCGCGTGTTCCACAAAAGTGGCGACACGAAATGTGTTCGCGGATACGGCCTGATTCCGGCGCGCACACGCGTCCACATCAGTCCCCACGAATTTTCACATGTCCGATTATGCTGCGTGCACCATTCGGTACACTTGGCACACGACGGGGCGGTCCCGTTTGGTGGGGCGCGCTCCAATCTCCAACTTTTAGAAAACCGGAAAAAGTGGGTGCACGCAATTTTGTGACGACTACAATTTTGTCCACAGCAACTAATAGCACAAAGTTATTATACAGAAAATAAACTAGGTCATGTAATCTACAGGTATCAAAAAGAATCATCGAATTCGGATCTCTGTGGTGGGAGATACGAACTTGACAATACGGGTGGTCATCGCAAGTTTCTGCGATTGCAGAATTCTGTCTGCTCGTGCTGACTTGGGCACTGTTTTTCACCTAGGGGCACACGTTTTCCGAGATTGACTATAAAACAAATATTGGAGAGGGTTGAGGGAAGATCATACCTATGAAAACGGAACAATGTTTGGATGAGCGAGTCAACGGGAAAACACGCCGGAGCGAAGGTGCCTCGAGTGGGAAACTGTAGTTCGCGATGTCGGCGTCGACGGGATGGTTGGATGGCTTGGGGAGGCTTCTCTGGCTGCGGTGATGGCTCTAGATGGTAAGGAGAAGTCTGGAGTTTTAGGTTAGGGTTTTGGGGAGCTAATCATATATATATATGTTATATATATATTAGAAGAGAGGGGGTTGATTAATGGTCCGCAGGTTTTGAAGGGTCGGCGTGTTTTGACTATAGGCGGGCTCCCCAGGCGCTGAAGTGGGTTCGATGCCTATGGGCTTCTCAGCAACATGCTGAGAAGTGAGCAATTCCAATGAATCATTACGAATACAATTAGTATATTACTATTAAGTATTATTATTATTATATTCTATTAACTTTTTCTTTCTTTCTTTTTCTTACTTTCTTTAATTAAAATATATATACATATATATTTGTTTATATATATATATCTATATATATTTTCACACATAAGAAAATTTATATAATGGGGTATTGTACATCGTTAGGCTAGCAACTGCTCAAGGGGTCTCCTATATGGAATAAATTTTAAAAAATTTCTGATGGTCCCACAAGTCCTCTAAGTGCCCGAACACCTAACATAAAAATTATTAAAAATCTATTTCTCCTATTTGGACCTGATTACCATAATTTAATTAATAATTAATAATAAAAGGGTATTTACGATTTTCTAGGAAGGGGGTTTTACAACTTGTTGACATATCAGGCATCGAAATACAAAATGTGCTATCTCTTGCTTTATCCCGTTCCACCAGAAGTATTTGTTAATATCTTGGTACATCTTCGTACTCCAAACTGGATAGAATACTGGGAATTGTGGGCCTCAGTCATGATCTTTTGTCGTATATCCCCACTCCTCACACGGAGACGAGTTCCAAATTTCAACATCCCATCGCTGTGAATAGTCAACTCTTTCCTGAGTCCCGACTCGTATTCTGCTTGTAACCCCTGGATCCGTGAATCTCTTGCCTGAGCTTCCTTGATCCTTTCTACCAAAGTAGACTGTATCTGTAAACTAGCCAAGACTCCCTCATCTTGTGAAAATACTATCTCTATCTCTCAAAGATCTTCTAGGATATGCTTCTGTATTGTCAGGAAAAATGCACCACCCTTCCTGCTAAAAGCATCTGCTTCTACATTAGCTTTTCCCGGATGGTATTGAAGTTCAACTCATAATCCTTCAACAATTTCAGCCATCTCCTCTGCCTCATGTTCAAATTCTTCTGGGTGAATATGTATTTTAAACTCTTATGGTGTATAAATATTTCTACCAGATCACCATACAAGTAATGCCTCCACAACTTGAGCGCAAACACCACTGCTGCCAACTCCAAGTCGTGAGTCGGATAATTTTTCTCGTGATCCCGAAGCTGCCATGATGCATATGCTATCACTCTCCCATGATACATCAAAACACATCAAAGACCCTTTCCTGATGCATCATAATACACTGCGAACCCTCCTGATCCTACTGGAAGTGTCAGGATCGGTGCTGAGATCAACCTTTTCTTTAGTTCTTCAAAAGTTGTCTGACATTCCGCTGACCATACAAACTTAACGTCCTTTCGAGTCAACCGGGTAATTGGTGTAGAGTGTAGAAGCATAAAAAGTGCACCTCAGATAGATAGCACAGTTGTCTACAAATAAATCCAACAGTAGAAGAATAACGTACTTTCTACTTGTTCCAGAAGAAAGACGTACATTTTCTTACTTTGGCGCACTTTCCATCCATTTCAGAGGATGGCGCACTATGCAGAGATTAGAAAAGTGGCACACTTTCTCAAATGATATGAAAGATGTCACACAAACGATCTTCTCTCTCTCAATATTTAATGCAACAGATTGATACCTGACAAAGGCAAAAATCAAAGAGTCAGAGGTCATCATTACAGCGGAGATATGGCACACAGACCCAGATTGTCGCTTAGCGACCCAGCCGTAGTGCCATTCTCTTAAGAAGTACGCCACAGTTTCATTCTCCTCAAAAGTGTGCAGTAGTGCCACTCCTTCAAAAGTGCGTCGTAATGCCACTCATTCAAAAGTGCGCCGTAATGCCACTCCTTCAAAAGTGTGCCGTAGTGTCATTCCTTCAAAAATGCCCAAGTCTCCATGTGACTTCTAAAGTGCGCATACTATCATAACCGACAGTGAGCAGTTATGAATGTGTATCTTACATGTCGTACTTCTCGTAAAAGGTGTACAAATAACTGTCCTCCACGACCTATACTTTTCTCGTATAGGAAGATATGAGTCAAACATACAGCAAGTGCTCCCACTCATGCAGAACGTGGGATGTTAATCCACCAAAAGTGCACGCACAATGGTAAAACAGTGTTGACTTTCTAAAGTGTGGGCATATTCTCATAACCACTCCTAAACTCTATAAATACAGGTTCTTCGCAACCATAAAAAGACACAGATAGACGGAGAGAAAAAAGGGGCTAGAATTCTCAAGTCTTTGAAATTCTAGAGCAGAGTGAGAGGAATAGAGGCTTCCCGTGCCATTGTGCCAGAGCTTTCTTATTATTCAAGTCTCCAAGTTATTTGCAGCAATCTTCAAGTCTTTGAAATTTAAGAGCAGAGCGAGAGAAACAAAAGCTTTTCGTGCCATTATGCCAGAGCTTTCTTGTTGTTCAACTCTCCAAGTTGTTCGTAGCCTTCCCTACATTTCCCTTTGCGTGTGTATTTCTTCATCGTCGAGTGGTCCAAGAAGTAAAGTGATCGTTTGCAGATTATATCGCTACAACTATACTTTTCCATAATCAATTGTACTTAGATTCCTATTTAGGATCTTCTTTTGCACTTTTTTAATAGTTTGTAACACAAAAGTTTTGTAATCAAATGCTTTTTCTTGCAAACACATAGATCCTTGCAAAATCTGACACGAACCTCCTGTAGTACCTTGTTAATCTAAGAAAACTGTGCATATTTTCTACGGTCTTCAGAACTGGCCAATTCTCCACCGCTTCAACTTTTTTGGGATCTATTGATACTCCTGCTCCCGAGATGATGTATCCCAAGAATAAATTATGATCTAACCAGAACTCGCACTTGCTAAGTTTTGTATACAACTGATGCTCCCTCAAAGTCCGCAACACCTTCCTGAGATGCTCTTCATATTCTTCTTTATTACAGGAGTACATCAGGATGTCGTCGATAAACACTACTACAAACTGATCTAAATAGGGCATGAAGATACGGTTCATCAAATCCATAAACACTGCTGGTGCATTGGTCAATCCGAATGGCATCACTAAGAACTCATAATGTCCATATCATGACCTGAATGTTGTCTTCGGTATGTCTTTTTCTCGTACTCGCACCTGATGATATCCGAATTACAGATCAATCTTAGAGAATACTCTAGCTTCACTCAACTGATCAAATAGGTCATCAATCCTAGGCAAGTGATACTTGTTCTTTACTGTCACTGCATTTAACTGTCCATTGTCAATACATAGTCGGGTTGATCCATCCTTCTTCTTCACTAACACTACTAGGGCTCCCCATGGTGACCCGCTGGTACGAATAATTTTTTTTGCCTTCAATTCTTCAACATGTTGATACAAGTGGTCAAGTTCAGAAGGTGACATCTGGTAAACCTTATGAGATATATGCTTTGTTCCTGGCATCAACTCTATATTGAACTCTATCTCTCAAACCGGAGGCAATCCTGGAAGTTCTTTGGGAAAGACATCCATGAATTCGTCAAATATCTTGGGTATCAGTTCTCCTTCCGTTGCTACCGCTGCAACTCCTTCTTCTTGCTGGCCTTTTGTAGACGTCACGAGCGTGAACTATTCCAAACCAGGGATACGAAATAACACTCTACCCCTATGACAATCTATCGTAGCATGACTGTCTCTCAGCCAGTACATGCCCAAGATAACGCCAAAGTTACACTTAGGAAACTCAATCAACTTCGCGGGTAATAGGTAATCACACACTACGACTGGACAGCCTAGGCACACCCTGCTAACTTCTACAAGCCCATTACCAGTGAGTATATCTAGTCTCTCTGGCAAACATCTCAAACTCCAATTCAACACATGTCGTAAATTATTCAGATATAAATGAATGTAAAGCTCATAAATCAATTAATGTTATAGCAAAAAAAGATGCGACAAAAATATTACCTGCCACTACATCACCTGATGCTAAAGCCCCATCCAAAGACAAGGTAGAAGCCTGCCCTTGGCCTTGTCAAGCTCCTTACTGTTGCCTTTCCTGGTGGCGCAGTCGTGGTCTCTGTTGTCCTTGCTGCTGTTGGTGCTGGTGTTGATGTTGATGTTGTCTATACATCTTAGCCAGCGTCGGTAATGGTTGCTGAGCTAACAGCCTCACTGCCATGCTGGCTTTCCATGCTGCATTGCTCTTGGTGCTGGCAATGCAAAAAACTGGGGTATTGGTCCCCCTGACCTCTGCATAAATGGGCATGTAACAATCCTATGATCGGGGCTACCATATCTCAGGCATAACCCATTTGCTGCCCTACAATCACTTCTAGTATGGCCTCCCTTACCATAATACGTATAGCTTGTTAATGTTGACTGGCTCCGTTGCTTCTGGTGCTTCTGCTGTTGTTGTTGAGCTGGTGCCATTACTGTTGAAAATACCGCTCTGTGCGGTGCTGTGTCACGAACACAAATGCTATGAGATGGTGCTGACGTTTGGGGTGATGCTCCTCCTCCAATGCTCAGTGCATAAGACCTCTTCTGGCCTCCCGTCCGCGATATCATCCTTTGAAAAGTTAGTTCGTACCTCCTAGCCGCTACTTATATGTCATCAAAAGTCTGGTATTTGTGTCCCTTTACAAATTAAATAATCTCCAAATAAAGTCCTTGTTGGAACCTCATTGACTTGTCTTGATCTATTGCAATCATTGTTGGTGTAAATCTACTCAGTCGGCTAAATTCTGCTACGTAGCAGTTCACTGTTCTACCAGACTACTTGAGGTTAATAAACCTTTACAGTAATTCAAACTGGGCCACGACTCCAAAATACTTTATTCTGAATCAAATTCTAAAATCATTCCAAGAAATAGGCTGCCTCAAGCTGACCTTCTCAACCGTCCACCAATCCCTCGCGAGATCCTGAAGTTGCAACTGAACTTGGTCAACATGTTCCTCAGCTAGAACCTTAGCCATCATGAGAATACCCTTAATATCCTAGAGCCAATCATCGCCTTGATGGCATCCTCCATACCATCAAAGTACCAGGGATTAAGTCGACAAAAATCTAATCGACGCCCTTGAATCTATCCTTCTGTCTCTTTCTAGAGCTGTATGCAACCCCTGGTTCAACAATAAATTCTGTTCCTACTGCTGGAGTTGGTGATATTGTTGTACCGCCATCTGATGATCATATGCGACCATCATCCCCCTGATGATCTCGAATAAAGCGGGAGTATCAAGTAATGCTGGCATTATGGCACTACTGGGGGAGCCGGAACCTCTGGAGCAGGTTGCTCAATATTTTCTGCCATTGTCTTACCTGGGGGCCCAACCACTGGCTCAATCCAAACTGGATCCTGAAGAAATACTGCATCATGCTGCTGTCCCATCTCGCCTGAACTGTCATGCCTCGATTTCGTCCAATCGATAATCGTTCCCCGAGCGTGATGCCGTGTACGCGTAGGGCGCGCGTGCACAAGGCCTAGGCATAATGATGATCTTTAGAACATATGCAACAGAGTACGCAAATAAGATAGCACACATTGAGGCATAGAAAAGTTTCCTTTTTATTGATATTGAACATCTGTTTACAGACTCTTGACCCAAAACGAGAAGGATGCCACACGGGCTTACAACTTGGATACAAAATGAGATAGCCGTTCCCATACATCACACCCTTTACTAAAACTTCAAAACAATATAGACACCTGCTGGCAAAGCTATCGCCTTGTCACGGAGCCGCATATAAGGGTTGCGCTTGCTCCAAGTGCTTTGTACAAGCTTCAAAAGTCACGAACGGAATGTGTCGGATACTGGACTGGTTGGAGAAGGAAGAAACTTTAGCTCCTCGCTGCGTCGCTCGGGCTCGAGGAACCTACTGCAACGAGGGTCAGTACTATAAAAAGTACTGGTGAGGACGAGCTAACCCAACTAACCAAATCCAAGTTTTGTTCATATGAAACATGCAATATTATTATGGTCTTTCTATCTTGCCTTAGTTTAATTTACATGCAAGCATTGAATATATATTCGATTTACAGAACAAACGTGCTACCGTTAGGTAACTTTTACCTTCCCGTCTGAACTACCTACATAGCACTTACCATATTCTTCCCTGACACGAAGACACCATTAGTTTGAGCAAGCAATGCAGAATATATGTACATTGGGTCATGGCATATTATTGCCACCGTAGACAATAGCTACAGTAAGCGGTGACCCTTGCAGCTCGGGTAGCAAGCCCCGCTACAAGGCCTCCCCCGCCTTACCCGTGCTAGTCTCGCTAGCGTAGCTATCCGAGTTCCGCCCAAAACGAATCGGCCCCAGTGCCCCGGGCGCTGTTCGCAGAAACTAAACCTTGTGCACAAGTTGTCCGACCGAACTACGCATTTACACTAAATTAATAGATAAAACATTCAAACCACAAGAATGTATACATCTACTTTAGCATAGTGCATTGGCATAGTCTTCCTGTCCAAGTGATTGCATTTCAATATAGTTTGCACAATACATCCGTACATTTATATAGAATAAGTTCTAGCTACAACTGAAACATGAATATATAAATACATAGCGGACAAGCACGCATCAATGAGATCGTTTGAGCATTCTAAGTGACAAGCATTTCAAGTGTTTCAAGTCTAACTCATCTCCCTTTTATGACTCAGTTTTATTCTTATTATGATATCGTTGGAGCGGGATGCATAATGAGTCAATTATTATTAGAGTAAAGACTTGGCAGAAGGGTGCTAATCGAAATAAAGCCACTCACAAGTTGGAGAACTAGGAGAGAAAAGGGAGAACTTCAAGACTCCGCACGTGCGTCGTCTACCCGATTACCTGCACGCACCAATAGATGATCAATATCTCCTGCTTCGGTCTCCGAGGTTCGATATGAAATTGCGAGATCCTAAGAACGAAAGAAATGAAATCCATTGAAACCGTTCAAGAAAATGCAAGTCATAAAACCAACAAGAAAGCAACTAAGCGGCACGAAAACGGACAAGAAAACCAGCGCAACGGAAAGGCCCCTCTCGACTCTGCCGCCGAGTCCTTCCTTGAGGCATGATCCGTTGAATATGGGACCTAATTCCGAAGAAACCAATCCATAACAAGGAAATAATCTTGATTAAATCTGTCCCGATCGAACGGTCGTAAGTATTTCTTGGTCGCGCTCCCCGAATAGGGGAAACGGGGCATTACATCATAACCATCCAAAAGAAAGTTTTGTCCCGAAACTTAGGAATAGAACCTACTCCTAAGGAATAATGAGGGAAACCTTTCCCTCATATCAGATTCGAGTTCCCACGTCAATTCTTCGACCGCGTGGTTTCGCCAAAGAACGCGCACCAGCGATACTGCTCGATTCCGTAACTGCTTTTCCTTATGCTCCAAGATCTGGACGGGTTCTTCGACGTACGACAAGTCTGCCTGTAGATCTAACTGACCAAAGTCTACCACATGGTTCGGGTCGTGCATATATTTTCTAAGCTGAGAAACATGAAAAATATCGTGCATATCTGATAGTACTGGCGGCAAGGCAATTTGGTAAGCAACTGAAGTCACTCGTCTGAGAATTTTAAATGGGCCAACAAATCTCGGACTTAACTTCCCTTTTATCCCGAATCTCGTAACACTACGCATGGGCGAGACTTTTAGGTACACATGGTCCCCCTCTTGGAATTCAAGGGGGCGACGACGAACATCGACATAGCTCTTTTGCCGACTTTGTGCTACTTTTAACCGTTCTCGAATCAGCCGAACCTTCTGGACTGTTTGTTCAACCAGTTCCGGCCCAAGGATTTGCCTCTCCCCAACTTCATTCCAGCAGATCGGTGACCTACACTTCCGTCCATACAGAGCCTCATACGGAGCCATCTGGATGCTAGACTGATAACTGTTGTTGTAAGCAAATTCGGCTAGCGGCAAGTTGACGTCCCAACTTGACTTTGAATCGATCACGCAGAGGCGCAACATGTCTTCTTTTACCTGATTCACCCGTTCTGTCTGGCCATCTATTTGAGGATGGTAGGCTGAGCTGAATTTCAACTTGGTCCCCATCGACGACTAAAGGCTTGCCCAGAAACGTGAGATAAACCGTCCGTCCCGATCTGATACTATAGAAACTGGCACTCCGTGCAGCCGGACTATCTCGTCAAGGTAGGTCTGGGCAAGGCGATCGGCCCCCCAAGTACTTTTAATGGCAATAAAGTATGCAGACTTGGTTAATCGGTCGACGATGACCCAGATTGCGTCATTCTCCCGTTGCGTCCTTAGCAAACCAACAATAAAGTCCATGCTGATGTGCTCCCACTTCCATTCTGGGATAGCAAGATTCTGCATTTCTCCGCCCGGCCTCTGATGCTCTGCTTTCACCCTCTGACAGGTTATGCATTTTGACACAAAGAGTGCCACATCTTTCTTCATGCCGTGCCACCAGAAGACAGTAAGAAGGTTTCTATACATTTTCATGCTCCCGGGATGGATTGTATAGGCTGCATAATATGCTTCAGTAAGGATTTTCTCTCTGAGTTCTGAATCATTGGGGACGCATAGCCTTTCCTTCACTCGCAGTACCCCATTCTCATCTACCATAAAGTCTTTCGCCCTCCCCGCTTGAACCTGCTCCCGCATTTTCCGGAGGAATAGGTCGTCCCTTTGAGTAGATGCGACTCTCTCTATCAGATTGGGTACAAATCGCATCAGAGCAACCCGCACGCCGCGATAACAAATTCGGAGTTCGATGCCCATTTCTTCTAACTCCCTTTGTAACCTGCGATCGACGGACAGAGATCCCACAAAGACCCGACTCAACCCATCCGCTACCACATTTTGCTTGCCAGGTGTGTATTCTATCGTCAAGTCGTAATCCTTTATCAATTCTAGCCAACGCCGCTGTCGTAGGTTCAGATATGCTTGGGTGAATAAGTACTTTAAACTCTTGTGGTCGGTATAGATTCGACAAGGCACTCCATAAAGGTAGTGTCGCCACAACTTCAACCCAAACACAATTGCTGCCAGTTCCAGATCATGCGTGGGATAATTCTTTTCATGCTTTTTCAGCTGTCTGGATGCATAGGCTATCACTCTGTCTTGCTACATAAGTACACACCCTAAGCCCTGCCCTGAAGCGTCGCTAAAGATTTGGAATCCCGAAGTCTCGTCCGGTAGTGCAAGTAACGGGGCAGAGGTTAGGCGATGCTTTAACTCTTGAAACAAAATTTCGTAGTCGGCGGACCACTCAAATGTGACTCCCTTCTGTGTGAGGCGAGTCAGAGGTGAGGCAAGTTTGGAAAAATCCTTTACAAACCGCCTGTAGTAGCCTACTAGCCCGAGAAAGCTTCGAATTTCACTAACGGATGCAGGTCGCTTCCACTCGACAATGGCCTCCACTTTCTTCGGATCGAATGAAATGCCTCCCGCAGAAATGATGTACCCAAGGAAAGATACACTGCTCAGCCAAAATTCGTACTTACTCAGTTTCGCATACAACTTGTTGTCTTGAAGGATTTGTAACACGGTCCGCAAGTGCTCTGCATGCTCTGCCCCATTCTTCGAATACACCAAGATATCATCAATGAACACTACTACAAATCTATCGAGGTACGGCCAAAATACTTGGTTCATTAAACCGATAAAGGCGGTAGGGGCATTGGTCAAATCGAACGACATTACCAAAAACTCATAGTGGCCGTAGCGAGTGCGAAAGGCTGACTTTGACACATCGTCCGGCTTAATTTTGAGCTGATGGTAACCCGAACGGAGATCAATTTTTTAGAATACTGTTGCAGCTTGTAACTGATAAAAAAGATCGTCTATCCTAGGGAGGGAATATTTGTTTCGAACAGTTGCTTTGTTTAATTCCCGATAGTCGATGCAAAGACGCATCGAGCCATCATTCTTCTTAATAAACAGTACAGGCACACCCCATGGAGACATACTCGGACGGATGTATCCCCGATCTAGTAACTCTTGTAACTGTATCTTTAATTCTTTTAGCTCTGCTGGTGCCATTCGATACGGGGATTTGGAAATCGGTTGGGTTCCTGGGAATGTGTCGATAGTGAACTTTGTTTCTCGATCGGGCGGCTTACCGGGCAACTCATCTGGAAACACGTCGGGAAAATCCGCCACAACGGGAATGGACTCAACATTTGCGCAATCTTGTCGAGTGTCTCGAACGGAAGCCAGGTACCCTACACAACCGGAGTGAATCATCCGTCGAGTAGACATTGCTGATATCATCATGCAGGCATTTGACGCTTCCGACTGTGGACTGCACGAATATCAAAACTCGATCTCGCTAGGAAGACGAAATACGATTTTTTTCTCTGCACAATCGATAGTAGCTGAAAAGTGCCTAGCCAATCCATTCCCAGAATGATGTCGTAGTCCCCTATGTCTAGAACTATCGCATCAAGTGACAATTTTCTTCCTCCGATGCAAATATAGCCGTCATGACAAACTGAATCAGCAGGCAAGCTCGTGCCTGACGGAGTACTGACGCTAAGCCTTAGGCCTAACGGGGTTTGAATGAATCTATATTCCCTAGCAAAGTTTGTTGACACAAAACTGTGGGTGGCACCTGAATCGAATAACACTCGTGCAGGCACATTATTGAATAGAAACATACCTGACACTATGGTGTTCAAGGCAAGCGCCTCATCCCTCGTCAAGGCATAGACCCGGCCCCCAATGTTCGGACGACGCTCTTGTTGCTGCACGGCCCGATTCGCTTGGGGTCCCTGAACTGAATTTTGCTGTTCTGCACGGTGCTGAGGGACTCGGTTGGGGCGATCAAGACAGTCACGAGCATAATGGCCCAGCCGACCACAGTTGAAGCATCCCTGATTTCGATATTCGCTAGCCTGGTGCCCTGTACGGTTGCATTTTACACAACGCTGCCCTTGGTTTCCCCCCTGATTGTTGCCCTAGTTGTCGCCATGATTTGGACGCTTGTTAGCATTATTTTCTTCTGTATTACCTTGGCGCTTGTGATGAGAATGTTGCACAGCGCCTGCGGTAGTGGAAGGATATTGCGGCTCCCGGACAAGGGCATGGTTAAGGACTTCCCTCATCGTCTCGTATTGCGGAGCGACTATGTGCGCGTGAATGGAAGGTCGTAGGCCGCCTTCGAATCGCCTGGCTCGGCTTGCTGCATTGGGTAGGTAATAACTAGCAAACTTTGCCAACCGGTTGAATTCTGCGGCATACTGCTTTACCGTCATCGTTCCTTGTTGCAGACGCACAAAATCGTTCTCTTTCTGACGATGAATGGGTGGGGGGATAAATTCTTCTTCGAATGTGCCACGGAAGGTGGACCAAGGGATCGTCTTGCCATCATCACCAACAAAGAGCGATCTTCGGTGTACATCCCACCAATCGTGCGCGTTCATCCGAAGCTGGAGTTGGGCGCAGGCGACTCGTTTGTCATCGGGTACTTCTAAAAGCTTAAAGTGGTCTTCCAGCTCGGCCAACCAATCTAATGCCACGACCGGATCCTCCGTCCCTCGGAAGGACGTGTTGCAGACCTTCTTGAAGTCAGCAAAGTCGAAGGCAGTCACATCCTTCTTCTTTGCATTTTGAGGCACTATGACTTCATCTGTCGCTAGCTCTACCGGTTTCGCCACTGTTGTTGCAGATTGGTTAGAAGCCAAGGTCTGAACAATTTGTTGCAGAGCGTCTACCTGCTTCTGCTGGATTTTAAATCGAGCCTCTAGATTTTTCTCGAACTTGTCCTGTCGGGCCTCATCCCTCTATGTTGCGCTTCCAGTATTTACATTATTCGTTCAACCGGATCGACAGAGGGCGCAGGTCGCTGGCTCTCGGAACTAGTCGAAGTGCCTGAAGTACTTACATCAACTTGGCATGTTGTTTGGGTTCGAGCCATTCCTGCTGAAACAAGTAACTTATATCAGTCTCATAGAGTATTACAGACTCACTGTATGGAACGTATCTCATTTTGCACCAATTGATTCAAGATTAACTCGGACGGGACAGGGTCATCTTAGGAAAACTTTCTGAATCGAGATCAAAGGATCTGAAACTTTGCTCTGATACCACTATGTCACGTCCCAATTTTGCCCAATCGATAATCGTCCCCCGGACGTGATGCCGTGCACAAGGCCTAGGCATAATGATGATCTTTAGAACATATGCAACAGAGTACGCAAATAAGATAACACACATTGAAGCATAGAAAAGTTTCCTTTTTATTGATAATGAACATCTGTTTACAAACTTTTGACCCAAAACGAGAAGGATGCCACACGGGCTTACAACTTGGATACAAAATGAGATAGCCGTTCCCATACATCACATCCTTTACTAAAACTTCAAAACAATATAGACACCTGCTGGCGAAGCTACCGCCTTGCCATGGAGCCGCATATAAGGGTTGCGCTTGCTCCAAGTGCTTTGTACAAGCTTCAAAAGTCAGGAACGGAATGCGTCGGATACTGGACTAGTTGGAGAAGGAAGAAGCTTCAGCTCCTCGCCGCATCGCTCGGGCTCGGGGAACCTGCTGCAACGAGGGTCAGTACTATGAAAAGTACTGGTGAGGGCGAGCTAACCCAACTAACCAAATCCAAGTTTTGTTCATATGAAACATGCAATATTATTATGGTCTTTCTATCTTGCCTTAGTTCAATTTACATGCAAGCATTGAATATATATTCGATTTACAGAACAAACGTGCTACCGTTAGGTAAATTTTACCTTTCCGTCTGAACTACCTGTATAGCACTTACCATATTCTTCTCTACCACGAAGACACCATTAGTTTGAGCAAGCAATGCAGAATATATGTACATTGGGTCATGGCATATCATTGCCACCGTGGACAATAGCTACAGTAAGCGGTGACCCTTGCAGCTCGGGTAGCAAGCCCCGCTACAAGGCCTCCCCCGCCTTACCCGTGCTAGTCTCGCTAGCGTAGCTATCCGAGTTCCGCCCGGAATAAATCGGCCCCATTGTCCCGGGCTCCGTTCACAGGAACTAAACCTTGTGCACAAGTTGTCCGACCGAACTACGCATTTATACTAAATTAATAGATAAAGCATTCAAACCATAAGAATGTATACATCTACTTTAGCATAGTGCATTAACATAGTCTTCTTGTCCAAGTGATTGCATTTCAATATAGTTTGTACAATACATCCGTACAGTTATATAGAATAAATTCTAGCTATAACTGAAACATGAATATATAAATGCATAGCGGACAAGCACGCATCAATGAGATCGTTTGAGCATTCTAAGTGACAAGCATTTCAAGTGTTTCAAGTTTAACTCATCTCCCTTTTATGACTCAGTTTTATTCTTATTATGATATCGTTGGAGCGGGATGCATAATGAGTCAATTATTATTAGAGTGAAGACTTGGTAGAAGGGTGCTAATCGAAATAAGGCCACTTACAAGTTGGAGAACTAGGAGAGAAAAGGGAGAACTTTAAGACTCCGCACGTGCGTCGTCTACCCGATCACCTGCACGCACCAACAGATGATCAATATCTCCTGCTTCGGTCTCCGAGGTTCGATATGAAATTGCGAGATCCTAAGTACGAAAGCAATAAAATCCATTGAAATCGTTCAAGAAAACACAAGTCATAAAACCAACAAGAAAGCAACTAAGCGGCACAAAAATGGGCAAGAAAACCAGCGCAACGAAAAGGCCCCTCTCGACTCTGCCGCCGAGTACTTCCTTGAGGCACGATCCGTTGAATATGGGACCTGATTCTGAAGAAACCAATCCATAACGAAGAAAGGATCTTGATTCAATCTGTCCTGATCGAACGGTCATAAGTATTTCTTTGCCGCGCTTCCTGAATAGGGGGAACCGAAGATGGAGAAGCCCAGGAAGAAAAGGACAAAAGACATCAAGAACAAGATGGGAATAAACAAAGAAATAATCAATCAGATGGTTCAATCTGAGTATCGAGAAGAACAAATTCAGGAATTCAAGGAGGAACATGTTTGGCTGAGACTCCTAAGATTATGACACCCCACAAGTCTGAAAAATCAGTCATGCATGGGCCACCACTAAAACTTTGTCATACCCTAGTACCAAAATACGGAGACGAACATGGCCATCTCCCCCGTACAAGGTATAGAACGTCATACGACGGTCACGTCTACAGAAAGACAATGGGGTGCATGCTACAATCAAGTCTCCTAGGGTCTCAGAGCAACTAGGTCTTAATCATTCAAGCAAGTAACAAGCCGTAAGGTATCCTAAATGCTTTATCGGAATGTTCTAGAGATCTAGCCATCAAAATGTTAGCCTACCAGAATGTTAATAGTTACACAACCGAGCTACAGTCTGATTATATTATAGTTATGTAAAAAAGGAACTAATGTCCAGACAAGCCGGCTAACAAATACCGGTGGCTAAATGTCCAAAAGAGTAGAATGTACAAAACGAGCAGTGATCAAGAAACCCACTCATGTCCTTTAGCGACCATCCGTCTGGTATGCGTCATCGTAAGAGGGATAAACTGGATCCTCTGGTGCAGGCTCTAAACCTGGCCATACAAAACAAGTGGGGTTAGACCCCAAATAATAAGTACCATAAGGAAGCATGAATGAAGAAACAAAAACCAGATCAAGCATATAGTGCAAGAGCCAAGAATCATTGGCACATATCCTATCTTTGGGATAACATGGCACTCCTTCACCAGACAAAAATAAAAAGTATCATGCCACTCAAGATAAGGTACATCCCATGATTATGGTCAAGCTAGAATTATGTGTCATAGTTTGGTCCATATTCCATCATAGCATAATGACTCAACTTCCCAACTAAACAAGGACAAAAGTTGAACATCACACTATGACAGTCCATGTCCCTAAGCTACTAGAAGAATTACAATCACAACCAAGTCAGGTTAAAACGGCCAAACAATATTATGGCTTGTTATATGGAGTCTGGAGTTATCCTAGATATAATAATAATAAGCATCCTCAGATCGTGCCATGTTGAGCAGGGCTAACTGAGAAAATATTATACAAGCAGGAAATCATGATTGTACCAATTTTTCGTAGGGCCACCGCGCTAATTATCGTACCAGTTTCCCGTAGGACCACCGTGCTGATAAATCAGTAACAGTTCCAACCTTCCTATAGGGAAAATATCGGCTCGGTTTAAATAAAAAAATATCGTATATTATACTCCACTACATGCGGATGATATACAATGTTCGTGGTGGCCAGCCTTGCACACCATAAAAATTATCACGGGACGGCCCATCACATACGATCTCGGGATGCTGTTCCTTCCCCATGTTCTAATAAGCTTTTATGTTACCTAATTAACCCTATAGTGATAGAGAATTCCATGCTGTGGCCACATGAATATTCCCCTTAATAATGTCGTACAGAGTACGGGCACATTTGATACGAATCCATTTAATATAAGGAGTCAAGTCTGGATTCACCCAAATGTAGATGCACCATTCAAACAAGCAATAACCTAGCCACGCTATAGTTCTGACCAATTATCATTTTCGTGCCAAGAATTCAGAAATATAATATTATGCACCGAGCAGGAATCATCATGTCACGTTCAGTGTACATGTTGGCCAATATCCCACACATAGTGTCAAATATAGCTTTTATAAACAGGTGAGCAAGACAAGTGTATCGGCACGAATACAATAACCAAGTCAGGATACCAAACCTATTAGTTGGTCACATAAATCATGTTTTGATCAAGTCAAGAGTCATAATTAATTAGGAATCTAATATCTTATGTGATCGAGTCAAGGTCATGAATACCTCATTAATTTCTCAAATTCTATGGTCATAGATTATCAATCATGGTCAAGCTCAACTAATCTAGAACAGGCATCAAGTGCACAGCAGGACCAATGCATGCATAATCAATCACTAGAAGTCCTAGGTCAGTGCACTTTGCAAGTGCCAATATAGGCTAGTCAAGAGTAGTGGCACACTATGCACGAGCAAGCAACTATATGACGCATAAACCTATAACACTAGGTTACAAAAGTTATGGCACAGAAGTCTATAACATGGCGCACAAAATCGATAATCGAGCAGCAGAAAGATGTGGCATACAAATCAAAAATACAAGAATAGGCGTATTCTACACATGCAAGCAAACTGGAGCACAAAATAAGAGTTACAAGTAAGAGAAGTGGCGTACTAAACAAGTGCAAAACAACTACAAAAAAATACGAGTCCCCAGGCGGCACGACAGTCGAGGGCACGATAGTCGAGGGCCTCAGGAATCGAGATGTGCCAAAGTTAAGGATCGTTTATCGAGGCTAAATCGAGCAAGAGTGTGCCAAGAGTTAACAAGTGCGCCGGGTTATTAATCCATTAAAAGTGCGCCAACCGTTGAGCGTCCAGAAAATGCGC
This sequence comes from Iris macrosiphon, assembly GCA_036927795.1. Classification (NCBI taxonomy): domain Eukaryota; kingdom Viridiplantae; phylum Streptophyta; class Magnoliopsida; order Asparagales; family Iridaceae; genus Iris; species Iris macrosiphon. The sequence continues at coordinate 169,104,420 of JAYESA010000013.1, read as the reverse complement.
CAAGGGTTATGTGTATAAGAGCGGCGCACTTTTGATAGTTAATGCATAATATATCAATTATGCACCGGTCTTCTAATTTGGTTAAAAGTGTGCCAAGAATACAGTTGGTCAGAAGTGCACTGAAAAGTAGACTGGCGAACTTTTGCTTGGTTCGTTCGATAATACATCAATTGTGCACTAGAGGATGAAATCTTCCAAAAGTACGTCAAGAAGGATTTTTCCAAAAAATTATCCCCTTGACATAGTTTTGCAAGAAATTGATAGTACTCTTAAAGTACGTACGAGTATGGAATGAGGGTCACATTCAACATGCGCCCATGGACTGTGAGTTATACTCAACATGCGCCCATTGTACAAATCCTCCTGTGTACTTCTTGTCACTGTTCTTCTTCTCTAGCCGACCCACCATTGATGCACTCAGAGCTCAAGCTAGATGTCATGCCCCAATTCCGTAGAATCGATAGTCGTCCCCCGGACGTGACACCGTGCGTTCCTAGGTTGCGCAGCGCACAAGGCCAAGGTATTTTTGTATAACGAGTACATATTCAGAGTACACAGATAATTGAAACACAAGTTGAAACATGAAAAAGTTTTCTTTTATTAATAATGAACATCTTTTACAAACTCTTGAATGAGTCGGATAATTGCCACACGGGCTTACAAAAGTGGACTCAAAATAAGATAGTCGTCATGTACATTACATCCTTTTTACTAAAACTTATAAATAAGAGACCTCCAAGCGGAGCTATTGACTTTCCACGGAGCTGCATGAGTTTATGAACGAGCTCCTAGAAACTTTAAAAGACTTCTTCGAGGCACGATCAGGCCGTGCCGGTTAGTGGACTGGAATGGGAAGTAGCTTTAGCTCATCGCATGATCTCCTTGGTTCGGGGAACCTGTTTCAACGAGGGTCAGTACATCAAAATACACTGGTGAAGGCGAGCTAAACCAACTATACCAATCAACATGTTATTTATATGAAGCATGCAAGTTATTTGTGGTCTTTCTATCTTGCCTTAGTTCATTTTTACAAGTAAGCAATAGATATAGAAATTACTGAAATAAACTTGCCACCGTTCGGTGACTTTTACTTGTCCGTCTGAACCACCTGCACAAATACTTACCAATGCCTTCCCTGCCACGAAGGCACACGTTAGCTTGTACATGTTTAAATATACACGGAGATCACTGGCATGATGCCATAAATGACACTAGTCATTGACGAGGATTGTGTACAGCAAAAGCACATGAGGTGCTGCATACCATCCCGTCCAGTACATGAGACTAAACGTGAAGTTTCGTCCGGATTGGATCGGTGCCAGTGCCCCAGCGACCGTCCGCGGGAACTATGTCCTTGTGCACAAGTTATCCATGATCAACGGCGTTTATACTAAGTTTATCACTTGATGCAGTTTGAGGCAACACGAGTACGTGACAAGTAGTAAGGCATGATTCATTTTGCATAGTCTCCCTGATCAGTTTATTGTATAGCAAGGTGTATTCTATACATAACACAATTTATAGAAGAAGTATACATTCTAACTAAAATTGAAGTATAGGAATAACATTCTAAACAAACTAGCATGCAATAAGTTAACCGTTCACAAGTTAATTGACAAGCATAAAGTAGTCCAAGTCTATTCCTTTTTATCTTGACATCTTTTAGTTATTTGGTATTGTTTGATTGGAACAAGCAAGAATACAAGATTTTAGGTGTGAAGACTTGGAAAAAGAGTCAAATGAATTGAATTATAGCCACTCATAAGTTGGTTGGAGGGAGAAAGGAAAGAGGTGCTTCAAGAATAAAATGAATCGAATTATAGCCACTGTGTTCGTACGACGGCAACTACACGATCACCTGCATTGCCACGAACAACTAATCAATACCTCTTATACTCTTTCCAAGCTCAGAATAAAATGAAGTTCAACGAATGAAAGCAATGAAATTCATCGAAACTGTACAAGAAAATGCAAATCCAAAAACCAAATCAAAGCACGAAAGCAATAAGGCGACAGCGAAAACTAGGCAAGAAAACTTGCAGCGGAGATGTCCCATTTGACTCTGCCGCTAAGTCCATCCTCGGGGCACGGTCAACTGAATATGGGAATTGATTCCGAATAAGCAAATCCATAACGAGGATAAGATCTTGATTCAATCTATCTCGATCGAACGACACTGATTTATATTTCTTAGCCGCGCTCCCCAAATAGGGGGAACGAGACACCACATCCTAACCAACTAATAGGAAGTTTCATCCACGAAACTTAGGAATAGAATCTACCACTATGAAATAATGAAGGGAACCTTTCCCTTATCTCAGACTCAAGCTCCCAACTCGATTCTTCGATCGAATGATTTTGCCAAAGCACGCGCACGAGAGGAACCGAACGACTTCGAAGCAGCTTCTCTTTATAATCCAAGATCCGCACAGGATGTTCAACATAAGTCAAGTATGCCTTCAAGTCCAGTTGATCAAGGTCCACCACAAGACTCGGGTCATACACGTATTTTCTAAGCTGTGAAACATAGAAGACATCGTGCACTTCTGATAGTGACGGTGGCAAGGCAACTGATATGCGACTGAGGCGACTTACTTTAGTAACTCTAATGGGCTGACGAATCTTTGACTTAGCTTTCCCTTTGCTCTAAATCTGGTAACTCCTCGCATAGGCGAGACTTTAAGGAATACTCGATCATCTTCTAAGAACTCAAGAGGTCATCGATGCATGTCTGAGTAGCTTTTCTGACGACTCTGTGCTACCTTCAACCGTTCACGGATCAAGCGGATCTTCTGGACGGTTTGTTCCACAAGTTCCTGGCCAAGAATTTGCCGTTCACCAACTTTATCCCAACAGATCGGGGATCTGGACTTCCGCCCATACAATACCTCATACGGTGCCATCTGAATGATGGATTAATATCTATTGTTGTATGCAAATTTGGCTAACGGTAGATGCATGTCCCAACTAGTCTTTAATTCCAAAGCACAGAGCCATAGCATGTCTTCGAGGATTTGGTTGACCCGCTCCGTCTGGCCGTCTGTCTGAGGATGGTAGGCGGAGCTAAACTTCAACTTCGTCCCCATTGCTGACTTAAGGCTTTCCTAGAATCGTGATAAGAAACGTCCATCTCGATCAGAGACAATGGATACGGGCACGCCATGGAGTTGAACAATCTCGTTGAGGTAGATCTGAGCCAGGCGGTCGGTACTCCAAGTAACTCTGACAAGCCATGCATTCTGACATGAACAATGCCATATCGCTTTTTATGACATGCCACCAAAATATCGTACGGAGGTCTCGACACATCTTTCTGCTACCCGGATGTGAAGTATAACTCGCATAGTAGGCTTCGGTGAGTATCTCCTTTCCGAGGTTTGCATCGTTAGGAACGCACAATCTTTCCTTCACCCACATTATTCCATCTGTGCTTACCGCAAAGTAGGTTGCCTTCCCTGTTGAGATAAGACCTTGCATCTTTTGCAGGAATAGGTCATCCTTCTGAGCGGACTTAACTTTTTCTAATAAGTCTGGTTCGAGGCGCAACTAAGCCACTTGCGTCCCCTTTTTGTATCTAATTTTAAGTGTAATGCCCAAACTTTAAAGATCCCATCGTAACTTGTCGTCGATAGCCAAGCTCTCAACAAACACTCTACTCAGTGCATCAGCTACAACGTTACCCTTGCCCGGTGTGTATCTGATCATCAAATCGAAGTTGCTAAGGAGTTCAAGCCAACGTCGTTGCCGTAGATTTAAATCCTTCTGAGTATAGAGATATTTTAGACTTTTATGATCCGTATAGATCTCGCACGATATACTATAGAGGTAATGCCGCCACAACTTCAGTGCGAACACCATCTCTGCGAGCTCCAAGTCGTGCGTTGGATAGTTCTTCTCGTGAGGCTTCAACGGCCTCGATGCAAAGTCTGTCACTTTGTCCCTCAGCATAAGGACACATCGTAAACCCTTTTCTGAGGCGTCACTATAGATCTTAAAATCATCGGGTCCATCCGGAAGGATAAGAATTGGTGCTGAGACAAGTCGCTGCTTTAACTCCATAAATGAAGCTTCACAGTCGTCCATCCACGCGAACGTTACTCCCTTCCAAGTGAGATGAGTCAGAGGTGAGGCGATTCTTGCAAAATCTTTTATAAATCTTCTATAGTAGCCTGCTAGACCAAGGAAACTCCGTATGTTGCTAGCTGACTCAGACCTTTTCTACTTCACGATGGCTTCTACCTTCTTCGGGTCAACCGAGATGCCCTCTGCGAAAATAATGTGCCCAAGGAAAGACATGTTGTCCAACCAGAACTCGTACTTACTTAGCTTCACGTATAACTTATTGTCTCGAAGAGTTTGAAGCACCATCGCTAGTGTCATGCGTGTTCATCCTTAATCTTCGAGTACACTAAGATGTCGTCTATAAAAACCACCACAAATTTGTCGAGAAATGGTCGGAACACACAGTTCATCAAATCCATAAATGCAGCAGGGGCATTCATCAATCCAAACGACATAACGAAAAACTTATAGTGGCCATAGCTGGTTCGGAATGCTGACTTCGGCATGTCCTCTGGTTTAATCTTTAATTGGGGGAAGCCAGAGCGAAGATCAATTTTTGAAAACACCGATGCTCCTTGCAACTGATCAAAAAGGTCTTCTATCCTGGGCAGGGGTTACTTGTTTCTGATAGTGACCTTATTTAGCTCCCGATAGTCGATGCAGAGTCACAATGTTCCGTCCTTCTTCTTTACGAAGAGCACATACGCGCCCCAAGGAGACACGCTCGAACGAATATATCCACGATCCAGTAGTTCTTGAAGTTGGCACTTTAACTCCTTTAGTTCAGCAGGGGCCATTCTGTATGGAGCCTTGAAAATCGGTTGAGTATTTAGGAATGTATCGATGGTGAACTCGATCTCTCGGTCAGGTGGCATGCCGGGTAGTTCGCTCGGAAACACATCAGGGAATTTTGCCACAACGAAAGAAGACTCAACGTTTGCGTAATCCAGCTGTGTGTCCCGAACCGACGCTAAGTATCCCTCGCATCCAGAGTGTAGCATCCGTCGAGCAGACATCGCAGAAATCACCATGCAGGCCCTGGACGCATTTGTTGCTGGACTACTCATGTAGCAGAATTCGGCTTCTCCAGGTAGGCGAAAGATGACTCATTTCTCTGCACATTCGATAGTTGTCGAGCAAGCGCCGAGCCAATCCATCCCCAAGATGATATCGTAATCCCGAACATCTAGGACTAAAACATCTAGCGAGAGTTTCTTTCCCCTAATACAGATGTGACCACCCTGACATACTGAACGAACAAGTATTTTTGTGCCTGACGGGGTGCTAACACTAAGGTCTAGATACAATGGTGTCATTTCTATATTGTTTTCCACGGCAAAATTCATGGATATAAAATAATACGTTGCACCAGAATCAAATAGCACACATGTAGGTATGTTATTGAAAAGCAAAATACCTGACACAACGGTGTCCGATGCTAGGGCTTCTTTCTGTGTTATAGTATACACCCGGCCTTGAGCTTGACAACGCTCTTGCTACGGCATGGCTCGGTTGGCTTGGGGTGCTGAGGCAGGATTTGGATGTTAAGGGTGGCGAACAGAGTAGCGCAGACAGTCACGGATTCCATGATTTAGATCACCACAAATGAGGCATAACCCGTATTTCAAACGACATTCGTTGACGGTGTGCCCTGGCTTCCTACAGAAGTAATATGGTTGGTCTAGATTTCCTTTATGCTTGTCATCGTTATTTGGACTCTTTGGAGCATTGTTTCATTTCTCGTTGCTATGGGGCTTGTGATTGGAAGTATGTCGTGCACAAGGCCTAGGCATCACCCCCAGCTTGTGGAGTTGGTCTTTGTTCTTTAAAATATCGACCTGTGCACACAACTCCCGGATAGCTTCGAGAGAATCTTCTGGTCGGAGTGGTACAATTGACTGATAAGATCATGTTTGAACATGTATTATCACCGGCGGAGGTCTACTCCCAATAATGAGAGGATTAAGAGTTGGCATTGCTGACTCTTGGTTCATGACTGCTTCTGGATTTGTGTTATCCTGCAGATGTGTTGTTCCAGAAGTAGGCTATGCAGGTATGAATGAAGCCACTTGGACAGGTACTGGTGTAGCAGAATGTTGAGCTGTCATTATTTGATATATATTTTGCATCATTGTGTGCATGTCTCTGAGAGCGGCCTCTAATGAGTTGAGGCGTTGTTTGGTAGCTTCTGATGGAGAAGCGTCTTGTTCATCACTAACGGCGTAAATGTTAACATCCCTATGTACAAAAGAGGGATTGGTAGAAAGAGTTGTGTAGTTGCAGTCTACACTCTCAGTTTCAGAATTGAGGGGATTGCTACCCCTAGCCTCGGATTCTGAGGAATGGGGATTCCCGTGAAGACCGAGCTCACATCTTCGAGAATGAGTATTTTGGTATACCCCTTCAAAGGAGTTGACGAGTTGGTCAAAACTCCTCTCGCTAGGTGTTCTTGAAGAAATTCGTCTTGATTGCCTCCTACCACAGGGAAGATGTGAAGCCATGTATGCTGAAGCAAGGAGCGGTTCATCGTCATACTCCTAGTTGTCAACTTGTTTTGTATGTCGTAGTTTAGGAGACATAGTGTAAGTCAATCGGTCAAACACAGACCATTTTGCTGATGCACGACAACATTCAATTACAACTTTATGACAATTGCAACGATGTTCATTAGAAAACACCGTTGCAATGTCTGAGGGATCTCTCTCTCCTTACGCTTTTATATAATAAGTTTGCGTAAGTCATAAGGGGGAAGAGAAAAGGAGGAAGATGGCAGATTCTGCCTCTTTACATGAGATACATTAGACCTCCTATGCACTTTTTAGTTTCTTGCGTGTAAAGTGAGGTACTGACTTGATTAGCATACGATCCGTCGTCTCTTGCACCTTTGTTATTCACAGAGGTGGGGAAATTATTCTGAATATTTTTCACATGTTCACGCGCACAAATAACACGTCGTGAGAACATTGGTCCTATTTGGCACATATTATGTGGCGCAGGAAGAGTTGGCTCAGTTTGCTTACGTGCATTTATTTTTGACCGCAGGTCTTGGGCTGGCGCACCAATAACAGGTTCATAATGAGTGGCACATAATTTTTCTTTAATTGAACGCATGATCATGATGTTAGGGGGATGATTTTCCCTGACTAACTTTTCAGTAGCGCCTTTAGAGAGATTGGTTTAGACAACAGTATCCATGACTTGTTTGCCTTGTATATTACCACCAATATATGTAGGCTCAGAAGCTTGGGTGTGGATCACCCTTTGCTTAACATTATGAGAGTTGCGTGATTTGTATCCCTTGTTTAACGCAAGGGAATAAGAAGCTTGGGTGTATATCACCCTTTGCTTGATATTGCGCGAATTGTATCTCTTGTTTAACGCAAGGAAATTTTCCACCAAGTCATTGATCTGAAAATAATTAACATGGGAACTCTCGTTAATCAGAAAACTCTTTTCCTTGTTGGCAGCAACTTTAGGATATGTATGATGAGGCTTGGGCACCCACACTTTATGAGTTTTTCTCGACTTGAGCGCAGATGAGGGGCGAGCACTACCCCCAGAATGGAGCATTTCTTCGTATACTTGTTGGTCGAACTTCACAACCAAGGTCTTCTGCATCGTGTCGACCGATGCAGCGTCGAGTTGAGCTATCACCTTCTCGTCATAGGAGAAAGTAGTCCCCAGTAAAGTCGCTATCTTGTTTGTGAGAAAAATTTTATACGAAACTTTTGTGTTACAAACTATTGAAAAGAAACAAAAGTACAAAAAAGATCCTAAATGGGAATCTAAGTACAGTTGATTCTGGGGAAGTATAGCTGTGGAGATCTAATCTGCGGACGATCACTTTACTCCTTGGACCACTCGACGATGAAGAAATACAGGGACTGCTGTGAACAACTTGGAGAGCTGAATAATAAAAAAGCTTTGGCAACAACGGTACGAGAAGCTTCTATCTCTCTCCTTATGTTCTTAAATTTTAAAGACTTAAAAATCCCAACTCTAACGGAAGTACTGATCCTGTGTTTATAGAGTTTGTGAGCGGTTATAAGAGTGTGCGCGCACTTTGGACAGTCTGTACTATTTTACCATTGTGAGTGCACTTTTGGTGGAATAAAACCCTACGTTCTGAATGAGTGGGTGCACAACCTATTGCTTGCTTGACACATAGCTTCCTATACGAGAAAAGCATAGGTCGTGGGGACAGTTATTTGTACACTTTTCACGAGAAGCAGGCATGTAAGACACGCACTCATAACTGCTCACTCTCAGTTAGAATAGTATGCACACTTTAGAAGTGGTCTGGAGACTGGCACACTTCTGAAGAAATTAGCACAATGGCGCACTTCTGAAGAAATTGGCACAGCGACTAGGTCGCTAAACGATAACCTGGGTCTGCATGCCGCCGTAGAGCTTTAATAACGACTTTTGACTCTTCGATTTCTGCATCTGTCAGCTGTCAGTCTGTTATATTAAATGCTGAGAGAGTGCGCGTCTTTGAAGTTTGTTTGCCAACTTTTGTAATATTAAGAAAGCACGCCACAATAAGAAAGTGCGCCATCTTCTGAAGTTTCAAGAAAGTGCCAAAGTAGAAAGTGCGTGTCTTCCTTCTGAAACAAGTAGAAAGTGCGCCATCCTCTAAATAGAGGAAAAGTGCACCATTCTTCCTCTGTTGGGTTTATTTGTTGAAAACTTTACCATCTCTTTGAGGCACACTTTTTATGCTTCTACACTCCATTCCTCAAGCAACAAGAACCAGAAATTAAGGAAAAATCCAAGCTCGAAATCAAAAAACAACATCTTTTAAAAATATCTCATTTTTAAGGGATCATTCCCTAGAAAAATATACTCATAAAAACCCTTATAATAAAATTAAGATAAAATCATTAACCACCTCAAATCTGAAAACTCCAAGAACTAACTGTATTTAGAACACTACTAGAAACTAATTACAACAACAATTACTAAGAATAAAACTATAACTGATCATGTTTCTTCATATTTGCAAGATGTACTTTCCTATGAAGAAACCAGGAGCAAAATAAGAAAAATGAACAAGTGAGGAGAGAGAATGAGAACAAGGATATATATATAGGCAAGGGGTGGATGGTGAACCGTCATATCTCTCCAATAAATCCAAGCCACACGCCCTACTTACCACCACACACAATCAATATTAGCCAATGTGCGCCAAGCTTTATTCAGCCGTGTGCTTAAAGTATACCCAAAGTGCACCCAAATGAAAACACACCAAAAGTGCGCCAACTTGAGTATATTCTGAGTATACGGGATAAGGGAGTGACAATGACCGCTGCCAACTCCAAATTGTGGGTGGGGTAGATCTTCTCATGATGATGTAATTGCTTGGAAGCATAGACAATAACCTTCCTGTGCTGCTGAAGAACGCAACACAAACCCTTCCCTGAAGCATCACTATAGATAGTTCTGTCCCAGATGGCAACGTCAAAACTGGAGCTTTCGTTAACCTCTTCTTTAGCTCATCAAAAGCGGTCTGATAATCCTTTGTCTAGAATAAATCCATATCCTTCCTAGTCAACATATTTATCGGCTCTGCAATCCTGGAGAATTCTTGTACAAATCTCCTGTAGTAACCTGTCAGCCCCAGAAAACTCCTAATATTTGCCACTGAACTCGGAGTAGCCCACGACTCCACTGCCACGATATTCTTCAGGTCAGCTGAGATCCATCACATGTCACCATATACCCAAGGAATTCAACCTTCTCAAGGAATAACTCATACTTTGAAAGCTTTCCATAAAGCTCCTCCAACATGAGAGTCTCCAAAACTATACTCAGGTGCTCCTCATGCCCCTCTGGTATCTTCGAGTACACAAGAATATTATCAATGAATACCACCACAAACTTATCAAGGTACTGGTGGAACACCATATTTATCAGGTTCATGAATATCGCCGGGGCATTGGTCAACCCAAACGGCATCACTATGAACTCAAACTGGCCATACCGAGTCCGAAAAATTGTCTTTGGCATATCTTCCTCCTTCACTTTCACCTGGTGGTAGTCTGACCACAAGTCTATCTTTGAGAATACCTTCGCTCCGCTCAACTGATAGAAAAGATCATCTATCCTCGGTAGCGGGTATTTATTCTTGATAGAGAGGTTGTTCAGAGCCCTGTAGTTGATACACATGCATACCGATCCGTCCTTCTTCGGTACAAATAATACCGGAGCACCCCACGGTGATGAACTAGATTTGATGAAGCCCTTATCCTGCAAACTCATCTACCTGCTTCTTCAATTCTGCAAGTTCTTGTCGACCCGATAGACGTATTATGATATCGGATCTGTGCCTGACACTAAGTCTATAGAAAACTCAATATCTTGGTCTGGCGATAATCCTGCCAACTCCTCCAAAAAAATATCCATAAAATCCACTATCAAAGGATATAGTAGCTCATTCTCTTCCACCATGGCTCCACAGATGATACTCTCACTCTGATCTACTGCTTCTCTGGCAATCTCAAACTCTGGCTCTCCTGGCGGTCGAAACAATACCTTGCCTCTACGACAATCTATACTAGCATGGTGCCTACTCAACCAATCCATCCCGAGTACAACGTCGTAGCTCGTAAGTGGCATTAAGAGTAAGCACGCACTCAACTTCCGGCCTCCCAATGTAACTCTCCGATCCTTGCAAAAATTACTGACTAGGATAATGCCTCCCCCAGTCATGATCTTGCAAGTCCAAGCCAAGGGTTCAGCCTCTAAATGATGCTTAAGAGAAAAATATACAGATATAAAACTATGGGAAGCACCAGGATCAAATAAAGCAAATTCTGGAATAGAATCAAGAATGACTGAACCTGAAATCATGTCTCCCACTGGCTCGGCCTCCTCGATCGTCATGGTGAATGCTCTCCCTTGGGTGCACCTCTATGTTATTGCTGGTGCTGGACGAATCTCTGCTGCTATGGCGCAAGTGGAGGTACCCTCTGCTGGTCTTCCGGTACTGTAGGTGCTCTGGTGGGTCCCTTCTGGGCGGATGCTCCAGCCTGAGCTGGACAAGTCTGAATCGATAGGCAATCCCTCAACTGATGGGCTGATGATCCGTAAGACAAAAAGGTACCCAACCTCTTCCTGCATAGGTCCTTCATGTGTCATGTCATCCCTCAGTACGCATACTGGACAGCCGACTAGGTCTGTCTCTGCGGCTGCTGCTGAATATGTCTACGAGCTGGTGCTAGGAGCTGTTGGTGCTGATGTTGATGCTGAAATGGACTATGTTGCTATTAAAAATGGGGACGCTTGGTCGATCCCGTGGTGCCACTCGCACCTCCAGAAATGCTATGACCCCTCTTGGGCCTGAGATCCCGATCATCCTCAGCAATCTGGGCATCTATCAAGATCTCCTCAAAGGTAGTTATGCGACGACCAAAAGTGCGTGACTTGATTTCTCTCATCAGCCCCTTCCTGAACTTTTGGGCTCGATCTCCTGGGTCCCGAACCATGGATGGTACAAAATGGCTCAATCGGCAGAACTATGTGGCATACTTCTCAACCGACATGTTCCCCTAGCCTAAGTCATGAAACCGACTCTCCAAATCTTCCAGGGCCACGTCAAAAAAGAACTTTTTCTTAAAAAGCTCTTTGAAGCCTCCCAAGTCCTCATGCGGTAAGCTTGGGCTCCGTGCGATACCAAGTGAGTGCAATATCAAATATCTAACTGACGGCCACCTCGATTTGTAAGCTCTTTAGGCTCTGGGCCTATCATAAGTTTCTCTCTATATCATCTAACTAGTCATCAACGTAGAATATCCTCTCGGTACCCTTAAACTCCTGAGGTGCCATCATCTTGAAGTCCACAATAGTGCCTGGCCTCTACTGTTGTGGCTGGACAAGATGCTGCCGGAAAACTCTCTCCACCGCCTGTAGAGCCACCTGGTGATCATTTTCCATGCCCTCTCTTATCAACTTTGTCTGTCTTGGTGAGCCTATGCCTGCATTCTCCGTGCCTCATCTTGAACACACTGAGCCTCTGCTGACATCCTCTGGGCATCTACCATGCCCTGGATCAAAGCAAAAATATGTGCCCCGTTAGCAGGCACACCTCCAGGAAAAGAAAACTGTGGCGGTTGTCACGCTCCAGTCCCAAAAATACGTAGGACTAGGACACGTAAGCATGCCAGCCGCATGGGTATGGCAACTCCAATATATGGAAACCAAACCCATACGTACGCTGTAATATGAATATCAAATCCACAGTGGTATAACATATGTCACAAGTCACAAGGTATAATCTAAATCTCATCCACGAAAAATCAATTATAAATAACTAACCAGTATCTATGAAACTAGATCTCCATAAAAGTATCTAAGGATGATAGTTGGATGAAAACAAATCTACTACCAACTCGAATGGAAAAGTAAATACAATATAAGTACAACACAACAACACCATATAAGAATACCAGCTAGCAATTACGGGTACGAAGAGAAGACATCCTCGAAATATATGTAACCATCCGAATCTGCGCTCCTACAAATACTCAAGAAAAGATACACCTGGCAGAGGACCAGGTCCTCGGAGGGACGTAACAAGATATAGAAAAGCGAGCAAACTTGAATACAGTAAACATGCATATAATTTGAAAATAAATAAGTACGCTGTACAAGACAATCTATATGAATGCAAATGAGGACAACTTTTTGACGTATGGGCAAGGGTAGGCTACTCGATCTAATCCTCACAACTCATACGCTCGTCAGTGGACATCATCAACCGACATACCTCTGGGGTAGCGACCCTCAGACTCCATCAATCGACATACCTCGGGGGTAGCGACCATAGAACACGACCACCATAGTGCGTGCTAGTTACTATGGTTTACCAGAGTGGTTAAAGCCCATACGCCTAATGATTGTCCTCTATGATACTAAGTATCAAGTATGTGTCAACATATCTAATATATAGTAATGACAGAAAGGAACTACACATGTAATAAATATACAGAAATGTAATAAATATACAGAAATATACTAAGCATGCAAAATACTGTAAGCAATTTGGCAAGGTATCTTGTCTGGTAAGAAAGCTGTAAGGTGTACTATCCAGAAGTCAAGCACACAGGATCAGAAGCTACGGTCTCAGAACAGATATCTCCAGATGCTGAAATAGATATCACCAACGTTCCCAGAATAAGCAAAATAGCTAAAAATCATTTCCCTTTTGTCCAATTTGGATACAGGGGCAAAACTGTAATTTTGGATCAAAGTGGGGTCCACGTGTGGCCCGCTTCGTACCAAAAAATGTGTCAGGGTCAAAGGTCTCCAAATTCGTCAAACTTAGTGTCAACAAGTCAGGAACGATGATACGAACCCAACGGAACTTCCAGAATTGGATTTCGATAAGCCGATCACAAAATTGTCCGTCAAGTGGAGCCGCGGGGCCCACGATACGCAATTTTGTCAACGTTCTCAGAATCGAACCAAACTTGGGTCACAGGACCAGCATATTGCTATGAGTCCAATGGTGCAAATTTCGTTTCGATCCGACGTGTGTACACGAAGTTACGACGTGTTCCAGAACAGGCGGATACGGGACGTTGTCGGCGGATACGTATTGATTTCGGTGTACACGCACATCCGAATCAACTTCTGCGAAATCCCGCACGTCCGTATCAACGGCGTGCACGTTTCGGTGAAGGCCGCGCACGATCAAGTTGTCTCGTTTGGCGGAGCGCACTCAGTTTCGAGAAAAAATTGGGTGTTATTTTTCCTGTTTTTGGATCGCTGTTTGCGATCGCCACAGGACGCGACGCACCGAGCGGGTTGCACGGGCATCGAGGGGGTCACACGGCCTACGCGTCACAACTGACAGAACCAAAAACGGGTCAACGAGGAGAGAGAACGGGTTACTTGAACAGGGCTCCATGGAACAGGTTTTTCGTGTCCGGGTTCTGTGTCCGGATGCTGTGTCCAGTACTGCCATGTCCGGTACTGTGCCGTGTCCGGTACTGTGCCGTGGTTAGGATTTCTGCTCGAGTCGGGGTCTTCGGTCAGCGGGGCGGCCAGAGATGAGATCAGTCATGGTGGTTGATGGTTCAGGGGGTGCTCGGGATGCAGGGAGGAAGAAGATGACCGGAGTAGCTCGGCGGGATGGGCGATCGGCTCAGAATTGTGGGAAGGAGAGGAGGGCGGTGGAGTCCAGGCCAGTGGAGGAGGGTGGTCCGATCAGGGGAAGGGCTGAGCAGGGGAAGGAGGTCGAGAGTTCGTCGGGCTCAGGGAAGAGGTTGATGGTGGTGGTGCTGGGCTGAGCTAGGTCGTCGGCTGGGCTGCGGGGAGAGATGGAGGGGGAGGAGGTAGTCGACGGACAGGGCAGAGGAAGGAGGAGGGCGACAGGTTAGGGTTCAGGCTAGGGCGGCGGAAGAGATTAGGGTTCCGGCAAGCGTCGAGGGGTTAAATAGGCGCCGGTACGGGCAGATTAGATTAGGATTCGGTTAGGGTTCAGATTAGGATAACGGGTCCGGGTCCGGGTCAGGTTCAATCTGAATCCGGCCCGATCCGCTAATATTTAAGTGTGGGTTCGGTTAGGCGGGTTTTGGGTCGGGTTTAGATCTGATCCGCCCACCAAGGTTGGGTTTGGTTCAGTTGAACCGGTTCTGGGTTGGTTTGGTTTATTTTGAAATAAACCGAGTTTATTTCAGGGTTTATTTTGGTTTAAATATACATTAGTTTATAGGGCTTTAAAAATGCTTCTAGGGTCCGATAAATTCCCTAAAAATTACCCTATGTCTAGTTTTTCCTTTTACACCAGAAAATATTATTTTCATAATATTTTAATATTAATTAACATCATTAAAAATTATTTAGTCACAAAATACCTTAGTTTTAATTCCAAAAAATTACAGAAAATTATAAAAAATCCAAATTAAAAATTCCTGAAAAATCAGGAGGTTTACAATATACCCAACTTAAAACAATTTCGTCCTCGAAATTAAACTAGGGTGGGGGTTTCTTTCTCTAACCTCAGTTGATTACAGTCTAAAGAATTCTGCTTAAGTTAATATTGCAGTTTCTACCCAACTTAGAATTTACCCATCTATCATCTAAGGCTATACATCTAAGAAGGCTATGCTCTAAATTATTTAATCATGTTATTTAATCCTCAAAGTTTTTAACACCAAACATGACATCTATGATATGCCCTTAATTACAAAAGAATAATCTTCAAGTATGTGATCGGCCTATGGGGTATATCTAGTACTCTCTGTGTATCAAACGTATACCAAGCAAGTGGTTTCGTCTTTCCGAAATAAGGGAAGACGGAGATCAATAATAAAGGGTTCAAGGGAGAGGTAATAGAATAGAAGTATCAGAATCAAGGCGTTTAAAGAATTCAAATGGGAATTGTCAAGGCAGTTGTGGATTGAAATCTTATTTTGGTAATTCCTATTCACATGCTCGTATTAGTACAGTTATGTAACCGATACAATCTGCTCAGACATATCTAGAGGGCAAGTACATGTGTCTACTAGTCAACTATATATCTTAATCCACGTAAGGTATTATTGCGAAGGGCGAATCAAGCGCACTATGGTTGATCAGACGGTAATACACTGATTCTGAAATATATTATTGTGGGCCTCCCCAATAATACATATGTCATGAACAAGCTCGATAAAGAATAAGCTTGCAAAACTAGACTATAAAATAACAGCATAAGTCAAGGTAGTATATGAAACATAAATGCGCCAGATCATGATGGAAGAAGTCACAACATATTTCAAGTCCATAAGAAGTTAAGACTATACAATCTCCACAGTTGTCATACAACTCCTTGTCTAAGTCGCTAGTCGACCAAATAGGGCATGGACCTCTAAATTCTATTATCTGAATAAACACTATCATCTTATGCTAGCATATAATTAATGTCATTCAGTTACACTACCTCGATGGGTCAAGTGGACTATGTGGTACTAGCTTGTGAGGCATACTACCAAACTTAAAAGAATTAAACTAATACTGTGACAGTCTTAAGAGGATCCTGCAAAATAATCTTGTACATGTAAATAAAACAGAAATTCTTATTAGGGTATATGAGGAAAGATCTTGGTACTTATTAGGGTCTCCTATTACATTATATAGGTAAGGGTCACCTTAAGTCTTAATCATAGTGCTCATAGAACATGTGCCAACATTAAGAATGGAAAGGCTACTAGTCTAAAGGGGAAGGGAATGCAACTCGTATCGAGGTGGGGGTACAATTACGTGATCTACAACTAGGGGTAATCATTATAATCTAACTGAACAACTCAACTATCAGGTTCTAACTACAAGACACACAATTCAAAATTCAAGATCACAACTATAACTTTAGCAAACTATATATCCTATCATAGAATACAATCACTTGGTCTATAATTAGAGGTGTCAAGTGGCACGAGTTGAAAGATGAAGAGAAGAAATGTAATCAGTCGTCGCACACTAGCGAGTGTTATGGTCGCAGAGGAGCAATGTATGAAATTAAAATAGGGGGCTCTAGATCGCATCATGGTTCTCTAAGGGGTGGTATGCTAGTTGCTATGTTCGAGGCATGATCAACGAAAAAGTGTTTGATTACATTCCTCTAGGCTTCCAAAGGTGTTGTCTACTAATAATAAGACAATGATCTAAGTTTTATAGTTCTCCAATACTATCCAATTATGAAGGTTAGGTTCAATCCTAATGTTCAATATTGGTTCTCCATTGGTTCCTCAATACTAGGGTCAAACATTATGGTAAAACTTCTAACCATCTCTAGTAGTATCTATACTACTCACAGGTCTTCATAATACATCAAGGGGTAATGGTAAACCAATCTATAGATAAGGAATTCTAGGTTCACTAGATATTCTAAACTTAGTGGTGTGTCTATATTCTCGTTGTATTCTTAATAGAAAGGTTACCCTACTTATCATTCTATCAACAGAGACTTCTATATTCTAGGAGAAGGCTACCCTCAAGGAACTAATGAGAAGGCACATGAATCAAGCGGGATGCAATTATTCAACGGAATGGGTTGGAAGGAGGATGAGTCATAGTCAGTTGTGGATGAGATCCTATACTCTAATCCTAGGTGCAGGCTTGCTTGGTACAGTAACGTAATCGAAACAATATGCTCTCGACCTGCATGAGCCATCTGTCACGCCCCAGTCCCAAAATACCGAGGGACCAGATACGTGGCAATGGCCAGCAGTACGCACCGATGGACAAACCCAATTTAATGGATCCATCAGGGCATACTTAAGCTGTAAAATCAAGTCTACGACAATATGGCATAACTAATCTCATCCACACAAGATATAAAAATATGATCCACAGAATAAATAAGGAATGTAAATCATCAACTAGTCTTAACAAAGTGCTTCGGGAAAAAACCCGATAAATATCTAATACAATGGTTCAACAGACCAGAATATAAATGACTGAAATAAATAAATGCTGAGCATGAAACATAGATGCTCAGGAAAAGTCTTCGGCTAACACCTCATCCTCGGATGGCAGTACAGCTCCTGGATCAGCTCCTGCTGCGGTCCCGTATACCTCGGGATAGGTCTCATCCTCAAATCCTGGGGACATAATCCATATCCAGGTCCTCAGGGGACATAGCAAGGTACAGAAAATATACAAGCCAAAATATAAGCAGTGCAGCAAATAATAAGATAAATATGGTAAGTATGTAAACATCTGTGTGAAATGCAAGAGAGAACATCAATAGTACTCAGGTTGAAACAACTATAAGCTCTGTGTAGGGGAGCCGGTAGCAGTGGTATCATGAGGTGGTCTAGCTCAGTGGGAGACTGAGTAGCCGGTATAATATAGTCAACCTGTAGTCTATGGGTCTCTCCAGCAATAGATGGAACAATAAGAGAAACTAAATAATCAGCTAAGTAACATGCAAGATGAGAGCAGCACTAGAACTCAAGCTGAAGCCACTACAAGCTCTGTGTCGGGGAGCCAGTAGCAGTAGTAATAATGAGTAATGGGCCAAGCTCGGGCTTCAGAGTCTTGTGCCTCACAATAATAGGGGTATATATATATATATGATCAGCCTGTAGCTTGTGTGTCTCTCCCCACCCAATGTAACCACGCATATCATGACCATAATGTCTCATGTCCATGTCAAGCGGGATCATAACTAATGCAACAAGTCTTAAATATCTAGGAATATAATATCTCTGTCAAGTCCTGTATCCTATACAGAATCACCACGAATATCTCGGGAAGATCCTGTCTCATGAACAGTATCAAGTGTCCTGGGTCAAAGTGTACTTGGTAAGACAAGTACGAGAAGATAAAGTGTCACGAATATCCATCTCTAGATGACAATACACAACACCGCGTACGGTGTTGGCACCCGACTAATAATCGGACGCTAAGTACGTCACACGGTCCTAGGTTAAGCATGCACAGCAATATAATGAAGCAAGAAAAATAAGTAACAATACTGCAGAGTTTGGCAAGGTACACTTGCCTGGGGTCCGAATACCAACAGTCGTCCCTGTATCAGTGGATCCTGTAGGTACTACTTCAAAAGCTGTAATAAACATCACCAACAGTCTTAAAAGATATCAATTAGCTAGAAATACCTGTCCTTACATCCAATTTGGACACAAGGGCAAAAATGACATTTTTGGGCCAAAGCGGGGTCTATATGTAGGCCACTTTGCACCGAAAAGCGTGTCAGGGTCAAAGGTCTCCAAATTCCTCAAACTCAGTGTCTACAAGTCAGGAACGATGATACGAACCCAACGAAACTTCCAGAATTGGATTCCGATGAGACGATCACAAAATCGTCCGTCAAATGGAGCCTGTGGGGCCCACGATACACGATTTTGTCAATGTTCTCAGAATCGAACCAAACTTGGGTCACAGGACCAGCATATTGCTACGAGTCCGATGGCATAAGTTTCGTCTCAATCCGACGTGTGTACACAAAGTTATAGCATGTTCTAGAATGGACGAATACGGGGCGTTGTCGGCGGATACGTGTTGATTCCGGTGTGCACGCACATCCGAATCAACTTCTGCGAAATCTCACACGTCCGTATCAATGATGCACACATTTTGGTAAAGACCGCGTGCGACCAAGTCGTCCAGTTTGGCGGAGCGTACTCAGTTTCGGGGTGAAATAGGGCATTGTTTTTCCTGCTTTTGGATCGCGGTTTGCGATCACCACAGGACGCGATGTGCCGAGCGGGTTGTACGGGCACCGAGAGGGTTATACAGTCTACGCGTCGCAACTGACGGAATTGAAAACGGAGTTACAGGGAGAGAGAAAACGCTACCTGAACAGGGCTCCGTGAACGATAATTTCCTGTGTCCGAGTGTCTCCTTCGTGTCCTGGACGGAAGTTCCTGTATCCGCGTGTCTGCCGTGAGTCCCGGCTAGGGTCCTGATCGAGAAAGCGGCGGGGCTTCGCCGGAGGGAGTCTGGCTCGGGGTCGGCGAGGTCGGCTAGGGCGGAGGCTCTGCACAGTTGGCCGGAGCGGTTCACCTCGGCCGGAGACTCGGCGTCGGGACGAGCGACTGGGTGGACTCGGTTGGATCGGGGCTGGGTCGATGACGGGTGGATCGGGGCTGGGTCGACGACGGCGGGTCGCTAGGGTGATGGCGGAGTCGTCGTGAGGTGGAGGGCTTAGGGTCGGCGGCGGGGCTATGGGAAGAAGGAGGAAGGCGTCGGGGTCAAGGGTGCAGGGGCTGGGCGGACTTGGGTGGAGCGGCGGCGTGGATCGGAGGAGGTGACAGGGGAGCGGTGGCATCGTTCGAGTACGACGAAGATGAGGGAGCCGACGGATGCTGTCGGTGCTGCGCGGGTGAGCGAGGAAAGAGTCGACGAGGTCGGCCGGGTCTCGAGGCGGGGAAAGAGGAGGCTGATCGGAGAATATGACGGAGGGGTTCAGCTAGGGTTTCCGAGGCTGGGCACGCACGCCGAGGGGGAGGATTTTATACTGTGCTACAGTATTTCCGGTGGCTAGGGTTTCCTATGTGGGTGCAGGCTTGCTTGGTACAGTAACGTAACCGAAACAATATGCTCTCGACCTGCATGGGCCACCTGTCACGCCCCAGTCGCAAAATACCGTAACCGAGGTGCAGGCTTGCTTGGTACAGTAACGTAACCGAAATAATATGCTCTCGACCTGCATGGGCCACCACAAAAACATGTCACATTCCAGTCCCAAAAATACGTAGGACTAGGACAGGTAAGCATGCCAGCCGCATGGGTATGGCAACTCCAATATATGGAAACCAAATCCATACGTACGCTGTAATATGAAAATACAATCCACAGTGGTATAACATATATCATAAGTCACAGGGTATAATCTAAATCTCATCCACAGAAAATCAATTATAAATAACTTACCAGTATCTATGAAACTATATCTCCATAAAAGTATCTAAGGATGATAGTTGGATGAAAATAAATCCACTACCAACTCGAATGGAAAAGTAAATACAATATAAGTACAACACAACAACACCATATAAGAATACCAGCTAGCAATTATGGGCTCGAAGAGAAGACATCCTCGAAACATATGTAACCATCCGAATCTGTGCTCCTGCAAATACTCAAGAACAGATACACCTAACAGAGGACCAGGTCCTCAGAGGGACATAACAAGATACAGAAAAATGAGCCAACTTGAATACAGTAAACATGCATATAATTTGAAAATAAATAAGTACGATGTACAAGACAATCTATATAAATGCAAATAAGGACAACTTTTTAACGTATGGGCAAGGGTAGGCTACTCGATCTAATCCTCACAACTCATACGCTCGTCAGTGGACATCATCAGCCAACATACCTCTGGGGTAGCGACCCTAGGACTCCATCAATCGACATACCTCGGGGGTAGCGACCATCGGACACGACCACCATAGTGTGTGCTAGTTACTATGGTTTACCAGAGTGGTTAAAGCCCATACGCCTAATGATTGTCCTCTATGATACTAAGTGTCAAGTGTGTGTCAACATATCTAATATATAGTAATGACAGAAAGGAACTACACATGTAATAAATATACAGAAATGTAATAAATATACAGAAATATACTAAGCATGCAAAATACTGTAAGCAATTTGGCAAGGTATCTTGTCTGGTAAGAAAGCTGTAAGGTGTACTATCCAGAAGTCAAGCACACAGGATCAGAAGCTACGGTCTCAGAACAGATATCTCCAGATGCTGAAATAGATATCACCAACGTTCCCAGAATAAGCAAAATAGCTAAAAATCATTTCCCTTTTGTCCAATTTGGATACAGGGGCAAAACTGTAATTTTGGATCAAAGTGGGGTCCACGTGTGGCCCGCTTCGTACCGAAAAATATGTCAGGGTCAAAGGTCTCCAAATTTGTCAAACTTAGTGTCAACAAGTCAAGAACGATGATACGAACCCAACAGAACTTCCAGAATTAGATTCCGATAAGCCGATCACAAAATTGCCCGTCAAGTGGAGCCACGGGCCCCACGATACGTGATTTTGTCAACGTTCTCAGAATCAAACCAAACTTGGGTCACAGGACCAGCGTATTGCTACGAGTTCGATGGCGCAAGTTTCATTTCGATCCGACGTGTGTACACAAAGTTACGATGTGTTCCAGAACAGGCGGATACGGGGCGTTGTCGGCGGATACGCGTTGATTTCGGTGTGCACGCACATCCGAATCAACTTCTGTGAAATCCCACACGTCCGTATCAACGGCGTGCATGTTTCCGTGAAGGCCGCGCGCGACCAAGTCGTCCCGTTTGGCGGGGCGCACTCAGTTTCGGGGGAAAATGGGGTATTGTTTTTCCTATTTTTGGATCGCGGTTTGCGATCGCCACAGGACGCGATGCACCGAGCGGGTTGCACGGGCATCGAGGGGGTCACACGGCCTACACGTCACAATTGACGGAACCGAAAATGGGTCAACGAGGAGAGAGAACGGGTTACCTGAACAGGACTCCGTGGAACGGGTTTCTCGTGTCCGGGTTCTGTGTCCGGATGCTGTGTCCAGTACTGCCGTGTCTGGTACTGTGTGGTTAGGGTTTCTGCTCGAGTCGGGGTCGTCGGTCAGCGGGGCGGCCGGAGATGAGATCCGTCGTGGTGGTTGATGGTTCAGGGGGTGCTCGGGATGCAGGGAGGAAGAAGATGACCGGAGTAGCTCAGCGGGATGGGTGGTCGGCTCAGAATTATGGAAAGGAGAGGAGGGTAGTGGAGTCCAGGCCAGTGGAGGAGGGTGGTCCGATCAGGGGAAGGGCTGAGCAGGGGGAGGAGGTCGAGAGTTCGTCGGGCTCAGGGAAGAGGTTGATGGTGGTGGTGTTGGGCTGAGCTAGGTCGTCGGCTGGGGCTGCGGGAAGAGATGGAGGGGGAGGAGGTAGTCGACGGACATGGCGGAGGAAGGAGGAGGGTGACAGGTTAGGGTTCAGGCTAGGGCAGCGGAAGAGATTAGGGTTCCGGCAAGCGTCGAGGGGTTAAATAGGCGCCGGCACGGGCGGATTAGATTAGGATTCCGGTTAGGGTTCAGATTAGGATAACGGGTCCGGGTCCGGGTCGGGTTTAATCTGAATCCGGCCCGATCCGCTAATGTTTAAGTGTGGGTTCGGTTAGGCGGGTTTCGGGTCGGGTTTAGATCCGACCCGCCCGCTAAGGTTGGGTTTGGTTCAGTTGAACCGGGTCTGGGTTGCTTTCGTTTATTTTGAAATAAACCGGGTTTATTTCAAGGTTTATTTTGGTTTAAATATACATTAGTTTTTAGGGCTTTAAAATTGCTTCTGGGGTCCAATAAATTCCTGAAAATTTACCCTATGTCTAGTTTTTCCTTTTACACCAGAAAATATTATTTTTATAATATTTTAATATTAATTAACATCATTAAAAAATCATTTAGTCATAAAATACCTTAGTTTTAATTCCAGAAAATTACAGAAAATTATGAAAAATCTAAATTAAAAATTCCTAAAAAATTAGGGGATTTACAGCGGTAGTGGAAGGTCCTCCGCGACAGCCGGGGAAAGTTGGGGGAGGAGGACCCCTGGAAGCTTCTGAAACTCCTATGTGAACAAGGGAAACAGAAGGAGCAACTCCAGCTGCCCGGGTGGCAGGTCGAGAGGTGGCATACCTCTCTGAAGCTGTGGGTCCTGATCTCTGTGATCTGGTCTTCGACAGCATCCTGAAGACAGATTGAAACAAGAAGAAATCAATAAGGCACAAGATACGATATCATCAAAGAAGGACAGTAATATTTAAGAAGCAATATTCAGAATGATAAAGATAGCAAAATTAATTGTTAGAAGTTTCCTAATTATGATTGAGTGTACTCTCATCCTATATCCTATATCCTATAGCAGGCTCATAATAGTACTCTAAGTCTGAGCACTACTATGATATCGCACTAGTTGTGACTTAGAGACCTACATGGGCCACCATAAAAATGTGTCACGATTCGCACCCGAAATAAGGGTACGAGTACGTGGGTACGTCCAGCCTACGCTGCAGCATCGACGGTAGAACGTTATCCAGGTCACAATACTATCTATTACATCTCACAATATCAATATCATAACATGTCAATGATGATCTCAACTCCATAAGGAGGACAAGATGAATATATAATGGATATATCAATACTCAATCACAATAATCTATAAGAAAGAAGTATGACACGATAAAGATATAAAAGAAGTTCCAACACATAAGTTTAGAAATAATATCTCAAACAATAACAGTAAGTCTAAGAGTCTAACTAACTCAAATACAACATAAGTCTCAAATAGTACAACTCAGAGTATCCCAAAGTGGAATAATCCAAATACAATATGAATGCTAGGCTCTAAGTCACTACTAACGGATCCTCTACTAGAACGGAATCCTCCTGAAGCTCCTGGATGTAACCCTCATCTACTCCTGGCCCATAGTATGTAGGAAAAAAGTCATCGAGATCCTGTAAAATTATATATCCAGTCAGGATTGGAGCGAAACACATAAACTAACAGCAGTTCCATTTTAATTGATAAAAATTATAAAGTAGTGAATAATGAATATACATGATGGAATAAAATACTAGAATATAAGAAAACTGGAGTGATAATCATCATATTATAGATATATGGTTAGCAAAGAAAACATATAATATAAATACTAGCAATGTATGAATTAGAAATAGAGGAATAGAAATATTGGCTAAGTGCCTTGAAATATTAGTTTGCTATGTTATCGGCTTGGAACTAGATCAGGCTTATTATATATGATTAGCTATGATACATGTGAGGTCAGGCTAACCATCCAGTTAGCTATGATGCGAGAAAAAGTCAGGCTAATCATATATAACAGGCTATGAGGCATGTAATATGGTCAGGCTTTACCCTAAGTGAGATGTGGGATGAGCTATGATGAATGTAAGGTGTGGTATGATCACATAACTTGCTAATATTTCTCCGTCCTCGGCTAGTATGATGGATCTAATCACGACTCCTCATGACAAGTATCTATAATACTAGCCCGTGTATCCACTGTGTGTCAGAAATCAAGTATAACACTACAACTAGAATCATAGTAATCATCAAAATAACGAAAACTATCAAAGAAGGTAATCGCCTATGATCCTGAGTAATGTGTGAGGATCAATGTCCAATATGGAGTCACAAATACCTAAATATAGAATATAAGTGTTAATAATTGATATGAGATGAGAAATATGATTAACTAGCTTGTCGTGATATTTCTAGGTTATTTCTAGGTCCATACTAGGGTATACTAGTCAATACTAGGCTAACTAGGTTAATACCTTGTTATACTAGATTTTCTAGGTCTTAACAAGGTCTACTAGTCAATATTAGACTAATACTAGTTACTATCACATACTATTTGTTATTAGTGTATAACAACTCATATATAGGTTCTAGTTGGTATCTTAATACATAACCCTAACTATTATAGCATTACCTTAATGTCTCTTATGCTCTGCTACTCGAGTATCACTTAATATTAGCATACTAACTTCATCTATCTGATACTCTACTACTCGAGTATCCTTTCCCCAAATCTGGTTGTTGTGTACTGGTACTCAACTTAACACTTGACTTAACTTAACACTTGACCTAGCTGACACTAACTTAGCTGACACTAACTTAACTGATACTAACTTAACACTGATGCCATACTAACCTATGATCCACAAAGAATCTGACTGCACTTATACACGCTCCCCACTAATACTGGCCTGCTCCACACTTCTCTTACTTGGACACCTAACAACTAACATAGGCAATAAGCCCAAAACCTAGCACTGACCAATTATTCCAACTGATACCCACATACCTTGGTGTAAAATAATACCTTAGGATCAGACCTAAGTCCCCAAATCAGGACCTAAGTGTTAATCTGCGGATGCCAACACCATAGTAGCTGTAGTTGCTCATACTTGAGCAACCCCAACTCCTAACACTATTGCTGTAGCAGTTGTTACTGTTGCTCCTACCTGTTATCCCCCCTTAGTTACTGATACATCAGTATATCAATACACCCTCACATCTGAGAATACTATACACCTATCCCCCATACTCTAACCACCTGTCATCAGTTCACCCCCCCCCCCATCAATGAACCAACTGCCACTGTTACTGTAGTTGATCCCCCAACATCTGAACCATCTACCCTCGTATCAGTGCATCAGTGCACCAGTGCACTACCCATCCCAGAGTAGTGCTCGAGTTTGCATAGTGTAACCAAGGTACTGCTGCTGCTGTGATAATATTGTTGTTGCAACATGTACCCTCAGAGCCCGAGTCCCCCTTCAATTTTCGTGTATCTGTTACCTTCATATGATACTCCTTCACAACCACATCACAGACAACAGCAACACCTCTCCTCACTCTTCACTTATGCACACACACACCCACTCTAAATTATATATATATATATATATATATATATATATATATATATATATATATATATATATATATATATATATATATATCACCAATAATGTTGAGTGTACACAATACACACTCTAATAATTATTTCCTCAAATACTTTAAGTGCATAATTAGGATACTCTCTATAGTGTCATGATACACTATCAACCAACATGCCAAATCCCCAAATATTCAACCAATAATATATATACACATGAAATATAACTATATATTACTAATATAATTAGTTACAATGAAGAATAGAGAAAAACTACAACAACAAGCACAAAACCCCCAATTTACCAACCCGTATCGCAATATATCACAACGTATCACGATACGCCCTTGTGAGACTCTGTCTCACAGTATATATATTGGTATATGGATACGTATTTTATATTGCTTGTTTTATTTTTCTAGATTTTGTGGGATTCTAAAACTTATCAATTTTAAAAAAAATCTCTTTTATCGGTATACCGACGGTATACTACAGTATACCGACGGTATACTGCCTGATAGATATTTGTTTTACTTTTTGAGATATTTTCAAGAATCTCTCTATAAATAGTGCTTGAGTTTTATTTCATTTCTATGTTCTCTTTCCTCACTTCTCTTCATTCTTTCTCTCTTGAGCTTGGAGCTTGGTCTTGAGACCTGGAGAGTGGTTTCTGAACTCCTTCGTGGTGGTGGAGTTAAAGAGTTAGGCTGGGAGCTCGTTCTAGGCAAGTACACCTTACCGATTCTATGAACTTCTACTTTATGTCATTTTCTTTCCTGGAGCTTTGGTTGTTTTTTTTTAGCTTAGACTTGCTTTACTATTATTGTTCATCTAGTAATTTTTAGCATTTTTACTGTAAATACCCTCACCCAAAATTAGGCCTACTTGGCTTAGATAGAGAAACTAGGGCTAGTTGAATCCAATTAGAAATAGAACACGGTGTTTTAGATAATTTTATAATATTTATATCACTTAGTGCACCTTACCGTGGCTTCGATTATTGGAGCACTACACTAGCCATTGCCTTCCTACAAATTTCACACTCTTGTCCTAGACGTGCTCGTCCTCGTCTTCCATTCTGACCTCGGTGTAACTTATAATTATGCTCTCTTGTACTACATTTTAGTCGCACAACATTCGTCGCAGACGTTATTATTTAATTCTAAATAAATACGACTTTGTATCCTTGTGCGTTCCAATCGAAATTGGAGACACAATCTTGACCCGTTTTGTGCAACCCAATCTATGACAATATTCTATTCTGAGTCCCATATGTCCATGACACTTGTGTCCCACCTAATGTTAGCCCCATGTACTTCTAATTAATTTTAGAATATCTTGTGCATTAATTTTAATTAATTTAATCTAATTTCTATATTTGTGCAATTTTCTAATTGTTGGGTGCTTTTATACAAAAATGCATTAAGGTGTCCACACCATTGGACAATACATGAAGAAACCCATTTTTTCTTCATATGAATTTTCTCCATAATTTTCGGAATGTGCAACACACAACATCGCCCCCTAAAATTTAACCCTAGCCTTTCATTTTAAATAATACAAATCATAGCCCTCCAATACCTACATGACAAGCCAAGGCCCACTCCAAGAAGATGTTGACCAAGCCCAATCCCCTAGGTCAACCCCAAAACCCTATTTTCTACATGTATAAATATACAAACTTTTCCTTTTATTCATTTGCAAAAACCCAAAGAAACCAACATATTCATAGCCGACCCCTTACCCATCCATGTTCATCATCCTCCCCCTTCCTCCTGCTGCCACCATCCTGGCCGGAGCACCGCTGGAGCACCCGAGACCTCCTTCTTCTCCACCTAGCCAACTCTTCCTCGACCGGACCCCCGCCTGCACTCCAACCGCCGAACAGAACGCGGCCCGCACAACTCGACACCACCCTACTGAACCGATCTCCTCCGCCACACCTCCCTCTGCAACATCACCCCGACCTCGACAGCACCTCGCCGACCAGAGCACCCCGTTCTCCCTCAGCCTCCCTGACCTCCTCCTCTTCCCTGTCCTCCCTGCTCGACTCCTCCTCCGTCGACCTCCCGCCGGATCCTCCTCTCCCTCGTCGTCTTCTTCATCTCCCTGGCCTCCTTCTCTAACTCCTCGACAGCAACCCCGATCCCCCACTTCCCTGTCATCCTCCTCTGCCTCCCTGAGTCGTTCACCATCGCCACCATCACCACCATCGTCCCCATCTTCTTCCTCGACGACCCCCCCCCCCCCCGTTGACCCGCCTGAACCACACCACCACCACCTCATCTCCTCTCTCACACTCACCTCGCCGGACCCCCTGAACCACCATTAACACCACCACCTCTCCCTTCTCAGACCCGACCACTACCTTCTCCCTGCTCCCTGTCCTCCTCCTCCTCGCCGGACCTCCCCCTGGCCGGAGCAGCCTCACCCCCTTCATCACCATCATAGCCTATATCATCATCACCATTAACCATCATCCCTATCATCATCTTCATCATCACCATCATCCCTATCATATCATTATCATCACCATTAACATCTTAATCATCATTCTTATCATCATCTCATCATCTCACCAATCATCATCCCCATCATCAACACCCTCGTCATCATCATTATCATCACCAGCATCACCCTAATAATTAACCTAATCATCACAAACATCATCCCCATCATCAGCACCCTCGACATCATCATCAACATCGATATCATCGTCGTCATCGTGGACTCGTCACCCTCGTCAAAGACAACCTGCAACAGTCACCCCCGATTCTCGTGCCCGTGCATGATAAGCCCGAGGTTCGAACATGTCCCTCTTCTCATTTTTATGTGCGCTTGTGTGTATGCTATTGGGACATTAGTATTACTTTATGACTGTTAGTTGATATCAGACCCTGAGTCGGTGAACCCAACTCGTATACGTATGCGTACGTGTATACGTATATTGTTCAATTTGGTATATATATATATATATATATATATATATATATATATATAGTGTAGGAATTTAATGTAATACCAGTTATGACTATATATGTATTTATATTGTACCACCCTAGGACACTGTGGATTTTTCCGTATATTTGCATGTGACCTTGTGACCTGAATATTAGGGAATTTTCTGCCTTGTGTACACTGACGTACTGGCCTAGATGTGTTAGTGAGTTGACTATCTGATTATGCGCAGCATTTGAAGACGTGACACCCGCATAATTAGACGCGCAGTTGACCCTGTTAGTTGACCAGTGTCACCCCTAGAGTACCCTCTGAGTTCAGTGTAATTATGGTTGTGTATGTGCTAGTGTAATGGCTGATGCTGTATTATATTATATTATATGTATATAGGACCTATCGGATTGTTCTGCGAGACTTCAGGAGCAGGTTATTGGTACTACGCAGCTTTCTTGTCAGGCAAGTATACCTTGTCATTGTACTGTAATTTATATTTTATATGATGCATGCATTTTATTTCTATCATTTAGTTCATATATTTTAACTGCTATATAAACTGCGCGTCCAAGGAAACTTGGGTGCAACGACGGTGTCATCGTATTCTGTTTTAATTATGTATATGCATGTGACCTAGTTTATGAGACCACCCCATTATCATGAGGCATTCTTAGGTCTCATTGGCCGTGACACATTTCTTACACGAGTTATGAGTCTCATATAGATCACGGACTTGCGTACCGGGTTTGGCCTCCTGTACGTATGGGACGTGCGATAGGGAATAACTGCCGATATAAACTTTGCATGCTAGAAGACTTGATAGTTATTAGAAGTATTATCGTGTCATGGATATGACATGCTTAGAGTATAGGGTGGAGAGAACAACAAGTAAGGCATTTGGGCTCCTTTGCACTTTCATTGTGTAACCCTTACGCTCCGTCGGATATGCGCGGTCATGATGACCACTATATATTATATATTATCAGGCGGCCTCTGCCGTTCAAAAGATGACATACTTTATAGGCCCCTAAATCTCCAAGAGAATCATGCCAATCCTATTTTAGCCAGATAGCCTACGCGTTGGAAAGTTGTTCTCAAACTGCATTCACATAGATGGTTAGGCGACCCATTGGATATTTATTTCAGTACTTTATTGGCATGCTTTTATGTATCTTGTTATGTCCCTCTGAGGACCTGGTCCCTTTCCAGGTGTAGATGTTCATGACTTAGCAGGAGCGCAGATCCGGACTTGCTACTTATATTTCGAGGAGGTCTTCTCTTCGAGTCTCATTGATTGTTAGTTGATGTACTTACAATATTTTATTTATTTTATATTCTAGTTTGGTAGTGGATTTGTTTCCATCCAACTATCATCCTTTGATACTTCATATTGAGATTTAGTTACATAGTTATTGTTTATTTATTTATTTATAATTTTATGTGGATGAGATTTAGTTATGCCCTGTGACTTGTGATAGATATATACCACTTGTGAATTATTGTTCATAATACAGCGTACGCATGTGTTATGGTTTCCATATATTGGAGTTGCCATATACATGCGGCTAGCATGCTTACGTGTCCTAGTCCTACGTATTTTGGGATGGAGCGTGACATTTACCGTCTCAGTTTTGATTTCTGGTAGAATCTGGTCCCGTCCCTTTTTGCTAACACGGTAACGAAAATGGTACTGGAGTTGTGACCGTGAGTTTTTGTCCATATTATGATATAAGACTTACCACTATACTTGACTTCTTATTAGAAGTAGTTTTGGTAGTTTTCGGGATTTGATTTGAGTCCCGAATTAATATTTGACTTTGGCCCAGTTTTCCTTTGGAAACCGGCATGCAGACGGTATACTATAGTGTACCGACGGTATACCGATCTCAACCGACTTAGATTTCATATATTTTTGTGTGAACCTTATTGGCATATCGACGGTGTACTACAGTGTACCGACGGTATACCGATCATTGCCGACATTGTTAACCGACTTCAGGATATTTGTCTTGGTCGGCATACCAACGGTATACTACAGTATAACGACGGCATACCGATTTATTAGAATCCAAACCTGCTGTCTTTTTGGTAGCTCTATACCAGCATACCGACGACATACTAGAGTATACTGACGGTATATCGATTTGTTAGAATTTTTAGCTGCTGTGTTTTTATTATCTTTGGACCGGTATACCGACAGTGTACTGGTATGTACCAACGATATATTGATTATGCTCTCTTTTTCATATGATTTATGTTATTGTGCTATTCATTGCTCTTGCATGGTGCTTATGTATAAACTGATTCACCCTATTAGTTGTACATCGGTACATGATTACGGACAAGGATCGATTTGGGAAAGATCTATGACCTCGGTCTTTGTTTGGTTTAAGGGTTATAGTATCGATCTCGAGGAGTTCCTAAGTTTTTTTATTGCTTACCATCTTATTGACAAAGATCCATAACCCCGGTCCTTGTTTGGTTTAAGGGTTATGGTATCGATCTTGATGGATTTATATTTATGTTTATTATTAGTTTTACTTTCACTTGGCTTCTCATGGTTTCTCTTGGCTCCATATAGACGTAATTATAGTGACTCATCGTAGTGCACTCTTGATTGCTTGTACATGTATTCACTATCGTGACTTGTCTTACTTGCGCCTTGAATTGTTAAATTATTGGCCTAATCTTGCATTTGTGATTAGGATGGATTCTGCGGAATGCCACACCCAGAATCCTAAACGAAACTATTAAGAATTAATAACTAGTATAAAAATTAGATCATGGGAGGGGAGGTTTCCTGGTTACATGTAGTCCCGTTATGTCACGACCCGCACCCGATATAGGGATGCAAGTCGGAAACAACGCCCAGCCTACGTCGCAGCATCGGCGGTAGGCTGTCTTGGTCTACTATACTATCCAAAATCTCACAATAATATAAATTTTGCCAACGATAGCTCACACAAAACTCAATCACAATCTAAAGCACGAGAAGATATGAAGGAAGTCTAACTATACATCAAAAAATATAAATCATCAACAATAGAAACAAAAATCAATAACTCAAATAGAAGCCAGAAACAAATTCGGTACCAAAAATGCCAAAGAGAACTAATTATGCTACCTAGTGAATCCGGCTAAAACTCCCGGTAGTCACTCCAGAACTAGTGGGTCCAAGTCTGCACCATCTATAAGTCAAAGTCCAAAGTATGTTGGACATCAATCTCTCGGATCCTCTGAAAAATATTTTTCAATCAGGAATGGAGCGAAGTACATACCTCTGAAAGTAGTTCCAATAACATAATCGAGCATATAAACAGATATAGAAATAAAATACAAGATCACTAAACATATGAATGATGAACAAGATATATACAGGTAATGTACGAGAATATATAGATCAACAATACGAATATCACAATATGATGAAGTAAACTGCAATCTAAACTATCTAATGTGCCTTAGAATACAAGTTCATTATATGATCGGGTTGGGTAAACATGATCAGGTAAGACGGATTACAAGTGAAGTATGTAATCAGAATGTACACGATTTGTAACAATGGCTTTGATCACATAATCAACTCCTACTCTCCCACCCCCAACTAATACCGATGGATCCAGTCGCGATACGCTACGAACACAAAAATATAACCACTGTCACGAGCAGTGGGTGTACATGAATATCATAACCACCGTACACGAGCGGTGGGTGTACACGAATCAGCACACTGAATACGAGCAATGTGTGAACACGAAGTATCATCAATACCCAGTATACACGATGAGATATAATGTACACGAGTACCCGCTGAACACGGTAGGGGATAACATCTCATGACGGGATCCATATAGCACCAGTCCGTGAAATCACTGTGTCGGGATTAATGTATACAATTCTAGAACATGCATATGTACAATATTATGAATTGAAAACAATCAAAGAAATGTACTCGCTTATAGTCCAGAGCAATAAATATCAAACTGTCCGAACTGGTGTCACACAGACCTATATATAGAATATTGCATTAATACAAGGTTCTAGAAAGAAAAAAAGTTAAACTAGTCAACTTCTAGGTCAACAAGTCAATTCTAAGTCAAAAGTCAAACTAGGTCAACTCTAAGTCAACTATAGTCAAACTATGGTCAACTATAGTCAAACTATGGTTAACTATAGTCAAACTATGGTCAACTACCCATTTCTAGGTTGCATGAGTCTAACTCAAAGATATTGGGCTCACACACTATGAATCTAGGCCATACAAGCTACATCTTAGGATACTAAGATACCGTATCTCAGGATACGCAAACAAGGAATAAATATAACATATATGTACATATCAAATAATATTATATATATATAATCCTAATTACCAATGCTAAATGGATACATTGATTTCGAACCAACTTGGTATCGCAATACTAAACCTCTATCTTGATACTCAAATCCAATACCTTGGGTATCCTTAATACCTTGGCATTTACCTTGGGATCTCAAGGTAATGTCACTCTAGTATATATATATTAACTATCCAACTATAACTATAAACTACCATGTATTTAGTATTTATACAATACTATATACCTTATTTTAGTCACCTTAATACCAACACATAATTAGTTTATAACTATCCTATTACTATGCCAATACCTACTACTCTTACCTTGGTATCTCTTGATACTTACCTTAGTATCTCAAGGTAATGCCAAAATCTTCATATATATATACTAACTATTCATCAATAACTATATGTATACATATATCAATCCAATATAACTTCTAGTATGTACTAAATAGAATAAATACTAACTACCAACTACACACTAAATACTAATACATATATACGTACATACATACATACATACATATAATATATATAACTAAAGATACTCATAACAATAGATAACTAAAATATACTAACTATTCCAATAATATTATATTCTACAACTAAATATATTATACATATAGTATACTAAAGCACAATTAGAAAATTAGGAACATATAT
Source organism: Iris macrosiphon (assembly GCA_036927795.1). Classification (NCBI taxonomy): domain Eukaryota; kingdom Viridiplantae; phylum Streptophyta; class Magnoliopsida; order Asparagales; family Iridaceae; genus Iris; species Iris macrosiphon. Next base: position 169,070,477 of record JAYESA010000013.1, on the reverse strand, counting down.
ACGTATATATTAATTACCATATATATATACATATATATATATATATATATATATATATATATATATATATATATATATATATATATATATATATATATCTAATATATAAAACTGCCAAATTGTCACTGAAGATTCTGCCCACTGTCGCTGAAGCTGCTGTTGATATTGATACACTGCTGTTTTAGTGACAATTTTATGCAACTGTCGCTAAAACTGTCACTAAAACTCCTGATACGCTGCTGATACTGCTGCTATTTCAGCGACAGTTTTCTGCAACCGTCGCTGGCTGCTGTCGCTGTTTCCCCTACAGTGGCCGCTGCTGTTTCATTGTTGTCGCGATGGCTGCTGTCGTGACGGTTCCTGCTGTCGCTAAAACTCCTGTTCTTCTCTCTCTCTCTTATGTTTATATATACAATGCATATATAAATATAACCTATATAAATATATATATATATATATAACACCCATAAATAGATACAAAAATACATATAACTATAATATATAACACTATGACAAATAACATATATATAACATACATACACCTCGACATACATATGTACATATTAAATACATATGACAATATCATAGTAATATATACATATATAACAACACATATATGTATACGTATATAAAATTATACACTATATAAATACATAACAATATATAATATAACTATATATATAACCACATATAAATATATCTACTATATTATATATACATATACTACCACTTATAAATATATATCTACGTATAGAAAAATAGCTACATAATAATATACACATATAATATATATACATAGATGCATAGATCTAAGACACAACATTACATAAATATATATATACACAATATTATACATATATGCATATATATAATTATATTTCTCCATGAAATAAGAACACAAAAGAATTAGATCTACAATTAAATTGCGCATACATGGACCGTATCACCCAGTATCCCACTAGATCTAGGATACGCATGCGACATGAGTCCACCACACATCCAAACGTACCCCGAATGACACGAATAAGTCATATATATTATTTATGAACAATACGAAGAGTCAAATATAAATCTACGTGTCCGTGTCAAAATATGACATGCTCAAAGTCCCGTGTCGGAGGAAAAATCCCCAAATCAACACGTATAACCAAATTGATGGGATACGACCTACACGTACCCAATTGTAGACACGATACTAGCCCCAAATACACAAGCACATGCCAAATTGATCTATAGGACCAATTGACACACACAACAAATGTCAATCTCGGAATTTCCCCAAAATTGACACAAAAAGTACCATAACTTTCTCAATAAGCCTCCTATGAACACAAAACCAAATCATATGGGTAGCCTATGCATATGGGTTAATTTTCCATGATTAAATCTCAGATTTAGAACCTAAATTAAGGGGAAAAAATAGAATTGTACCTATTGGGAGATGGATTCCCAATAAAACCTCCAAAATTGGTGAAATTGGTCTTCAACTTGTAGATCCTTGCTCCTCTTTGTAGATCCATGCTTCCTCCTTGTAGATCTATGCTTCTTTCTTGTAGATCCATGCTCTAATAGCCTCCAATAGTAATTTGGGAAATAATTGGGTGAAAATTTGGTAGGGATTTAGTTGAGGGAATTTTCTAGATCTAGATTTGGAATGAAAAATGAAGAGAGAGGAAATTTTCATCCCCTTTATATACGCCTCACTTGCCCCCTTCCTCAAGCTACTATGTAAAGTCTAAAATACCCCTTAGGGACTCTCATGAAGAATTAATTAAGGAGGGAAGCTTCTAGTCTAATGGGTTTAACATAATTAATCCTCCTCCTAATAATTGGGCTTCTAATTATTGGGCTCAATTCTAACTAGAATTAAATATTGGTCCATGAATCTAAACTAAACTAGTTGGTCCACTAACACAAGTCCAAAAATAAATCTAACATGCTAATAATAAATAAATAATACAATAAATAAAAATTTAACATGCACAATATTTAATTAATTACCAAATGACTAAAATATTATTTCCTAAAAATTGTGGTAGTGACACGTTATCCCGCCGCACTAGTAGATTTATAGCCTGTCGTCGAGTAGGGTACTCTTTCAGCTCACCATCGAGTGATGCAACCCAGCTATGACATGACATTGATATTGACATGGCCTTTACATTGACATTGTCCTTACATTATATTTTCTTTAATTATGCACTGTTAATTAGGTTAATTCTGTCTTTACATTACATTGCCCTTACTTTTCCTTAGTTGTTATATTCGTGCTGTATGCACTCGAACATCGCTATTCATGACCCGGACCTTGCCTGGATAACCTGGACAGACTACAGGGCATGCAACCATAGAAATCCTCAGTAGTGCATTTGTTGGTAATTAGGATTTGTGACAACCCTAGTTAGTTAACGTATCAAGCCGTACTATTGATTGGTTGTATGCTTTGTTGATTGTTACTATTGCCCGTGTACTGTCCTTTCTCTTCTCGTATTGTCATATGTGTCGGTGGGTGGCCAGAGGCTAAGTTCGGCTCGGAAAATGTTCCATAACCTCGATCCTTGTTTGGTTTACGGGTTATGAGATTTTGAGAAGTTCATATGCTCTCTTGTCGCTTGCCGGCTTTTTATTTTCTACAGTTATTTTTATATCACCATTGTAGTAGATGTAGATTGGAACACTAGTGAACGGTAATAGGGGTGGTTCCTACTTTTGTTCTTGTTTGGTGTAAAAGTAAAAAAATCAAGCCTATTGCTTTTCACGGGTTTCGTCAATTTCATAGTTATTATTTTCAGTTATTGTACTGTACATGCCCACTAATTGCCTTGGACGTCTTACATGTTCCTAGTCTTGTTCCCGATCCTGTATATGTACTTAGTTCTGTTCTGGCACATTACATGCTCACATGTATACGTTTATTTCTATTGCTTCATGTTTACTTCTCAGTCACTAGTAGCTTATTATATATCATCTGTTACTTAGTTTATTGTCTTTTCTTCTCGAGATAAGTGTAGTGGTAGCGCACGAGTCTCGATACACATTTATTTACTTCTGTCTCTAACTGTTGTTGTGCTAATATAGTATTGATTTTAGTTCATAGTTTTGCCCTTCATTTGTGGTACTTGCTATTGGGAGTCTGACTCTATTGGTTTTGCATTGCCCGATTTTGTAGCGGAACCAGATGACACTCCTTATCTTCTGCTGGATAGTGACCACCCGGAGCATCAGGCATCTTGAGTAGGTTTATACTTGATCATCCACTAGATCTAGTACTTTATTCTTTTGAGGCGTTTAGCAACCAAGCACATATTTAGCTTGTGTATTGGACTTGACTTCTAGCCTACGGGCTTGGGCTTAGTTAGCTTATTCTAGACTATGGGTTGATCATGTATTACTTATACTCTGCTAGTTCTTCATTTTGTATTACTAGATTCATGATCATCTATGTATATTTGGTTTGCGACGCTTTACTATCTGGCTCCTAATGATCATATTTCTTGCATGTTGATGTTTTCTTGTGATTGAGAAACCTAGGACTGTTGGATTGTAGTATTAACCCCCATGTTCTATAGCTTCACCGTATATGCGGAGTACTGGCGTGCTCTTAGTATACGTAGTTGGCCGTTGTCCATTCCCGCTCTCCAGTATTCTGGTTCTGAGATGTGACATGGCTTTAGTGTTGGCCCATGCATGTCTATTTTTCAGACTTTTGGGGGTTATTATGAATATAAGTCTCAATCCTGATTATTTCTCCTTGGTATCTCTCGTCTTATTCTATACCTCTGATTTGGACATGTTATCTGGTTTGATTGTTGATCTATCATGTCCCTTAAATTTATTCCTTATGTCATTTAACTTTCAGGGGCACTGTTCATGATCCTTCAGATCATGTCGTTCGAGTTTTGACGATGGCAAAGCAGCGACCAGTAGGCCAGCAGATTCCTAGGGATCAGCCCCAGTCTTCAGGAGCAGAGTCTAGGATGGATCCAGGAGTAGAGCATTATGTTCAGCCCGACCAGCCGACAGCGCCGGTTCAGCCAGAGCAGCCTGATGTTGTTCGAGCACTAATGGATGTTCTTAGAGACTTTATGGTGACACATCAACACCAGAGTGACGTTCCCACCTACTCATTTTAGACAGCCCTTGAGCAAGGTGACCCTCAGATGCCTAATTTTGCAAGGGACTTCAGGCGTCCTCGTCCCCCGTACTTCTATGGTACAGAGGATGTTATTACGTTCGATGCTTGGCTTCAGGACACTGAGGCTATTCTTGAGGCGGGAGGGATTCCAGCTCAGAAGAGTGTAGCAGTGGTCAAGTTGCAGTTATTGGACTTGGCTAGAGATTGTTGGGGAGCGCAAGAGAGTACAATGGTATTGCCAGTGTTATGGGCAGACTTTATCGAGAGGTTCCGGATACGATACTTCGATACGGTATCGCGATATGATCTTCAGTAGAGGTTTAACAACCTCAAGCTGCAGGGGAGGTCAGTTGATGGCTACGCGGCGAAGTTTAGTCAATTGATCCGGTTTGCTCCCACTTTAGTGGCAACCGAGTTGGATCGTGCTAGGAGGTTCCAGCAGGGCCTTCACTTAGAGATTATTTTGGCAATAGAGCAGCACGAGTTTCAGACCTTTGATGTCGTAATGAGGGCAGCACGGAGGCATGAGTATACGTCTCAGAGGATTTCTAAGAGGACCGGAGGCCAGAAGAAGTCTCGTTCTACTTTGAGGGACTCTTCCACCCAGACTATAGCACCAGCACCAGCAATCAGGGCATTGAAGATTGGATCTCAGAGGAGACCAACACCAGTGACATCTTCCCAGCATGCACCTCAGACCCGTCCTCAGCATCAGAGGACACCATCATCAGTTAGGTGTACTCATTGCGGGAAGCCGGGGCATGTTTTTTCTGAGTGTCGTTAGGCACGGGGTTTGTATTTGGCATGTGGAGCTTCAGACCACATGATTAGATCGTATCCCTGAAGGAATTTCGATGAGCCATTGTTGGTCCAACCATTAGCTTGGATAGCCCCAGATCCGCAGTTTAGGGCTCCAATACCAGATCAGCAGTATTCGAGTTTAAGGCATTTGCCGACCCAGACTCAAACCTTCCAACAACAGAGGCCACAACAGTATGCGCAGGCTCAGGCTCAGGCTAGGCATGGAGGCCAGCAATAGAGAGGACCAGCACCCAGAGCTCAGGGTCAGCAGCAACACAGAGCAGCAGTCTTGAGACAGGTGCATGGAGAGTTTGGCATCTTGGAGCAGGTGTTGACCGAGGGCGGTCATATTGCAGGTGATGTCCTGAACATCCTTTCGTTCTTATTTATTTCCTTGAGTTTGCATATTTTTGAGGGTGAATCTTGAGTCACTACTCTGCATGCGTATCTCGTGATACATGATATTTATCATATATTACGACTACGAAGGCATATCCTGGTCAGAGTCATGTCTTTGATTTAGTCATTGGTACCGACTTATCTCGAGACTTGACCCTTGTCTATTTTTGGGAATCAGCGTAGGCCAGCGAGGACGAATTCCTACCTAGCTGATTCGAGAGGCATATTTATTCATGTGCCTCCGACTCTTCTTTATGGTAGTGTAGTTGATTGTGTATTTATTTATGTTGCTGACTGCCTTCATTTCTTGTCGATATGCCATGCTTGCTTTATTGAGTTAGTTGTGTTTTCTGGAGCTTCTTGGTTTTGTGAAATTTTGAGAATGAAACTTTTCTAAGGATGGGAGAGTTGTGAGACTTTGTCTCACAGTATCTATATTAGTATATGGATACGTATTTTATACTGCATATTTTATTTTTTTGGATTTTTTGGGATTTTAAAACTTAGCAATTTCAAAAAAAAATCTCCTTGACCGGTATACCGACGATATACTACAATATACCGACGGTATACTGCCCGACATATATTTATTTTACTTTTTGAGATATTTTCAAGAATCTCTCTATAAATAGTGCTTGAGTTTTATTTTATTTCTCTTTTTCTTTCTCTCTCTTCTCTTCATCATTTCTCTCTCGATCTTGGAGCTTTGTCCTGAGACCTGGAGAGTAGTTTCTGAACCCCTTCGTGGTGGTGGAGTTGAAGAGTTAGGCTGGGAGCTCGTTCTAGGCAAGTACACCTTGTCGATTCTATGAACTTGTTCTACTTTCTGTCATTTTCTTTCCTGGAGCTTTGGTTGTTATTTTTTAGCTTAGATTTGCTATTATTGTTCATCTAGTGATTTCTAGCCTTTTTATCGTCTCGGTTTTAATTTCTGGTAGAATATGGTCCCGTCCTTTTTGGTAACTCGGTAACGAAAACGGTACCGGAGTTATGACCGTGAGTTTTTGTCCATATTATGATATGAGACTTACCACTAGACTTGACTTCTTGTTAGACGTAGTTTTGGTAGTTTTCAGAATTTGATTTGGGTCCCGGATTCAGATTTGACTTTGGTCTAGTTTTTTCTTAGAAACTGGCATACCGACGGTATACTACAGTGTACAGACGGTATACCGATTTCGACCGACTTAGATTTCAGATATTTTTGTGTGAACCTTATTGGCATACCGACGGTGTACTACAGTGTAATGATGGTATACCGATTCTTGCCGACATTGTTAACCGACTTCAGGATATTTGTCTTGGCCGGCATACCGACGGTATAGTACAGTATACCGACGGCATACCAATTTGTTGGAATCCAAATCTGCTGTCTTTTTGGTAGCTCTAGACCGGCATACTGACGGTATACTGGAGTATACTGACGGTATACCAATTTGTTAGAATTTTTAGCTGCTGTATTTTTATTGTCTCTGGACAGGTATACCGACGGTGTACTGGTATTTATCGACGGTATACCGATTATGCTCTCTTTTTCATATGCTTTATGTTCGTGTGCTATTCATTGCTCTTGCATTGTGCTTATGTGTAAATTGCTTCACCCTGTTAGTTGTACATCGGTAAGTGATTAGGGACTAGGATTGACTCGAAAAAGATCTATAACCTCGGTCCTTGTTTGGTTTAAGGGTTATAGTATCGATCTCGAGGAGTTTTCAAGTTTTCTTATTGCTTACCAGCTTATCGAGAAAGATCCATAACCCCGGTCCTTGTTTGGTTTAAGGGTTATGGTATCGATCTCGATGGGTTTATATTTATGTTTCCTCTTTGTTTCACTTGGCTTCTCATGGTTTCTCTTGGCTCCGTATAGACGTGATTATAGTGACTCGTCGTAGTGCACTCTTGATTGCTTGTACATGTATTCATTATTGTGGCTTGTCTTACTTGCGCCTTGAATTGTTAAATTCTTGGTCTAGTCTTGCATTTGTGATTAGGATGGATTCTGCGAAATGCCACACCCAGAATCCTAAATGAAACTATTAAGAATTAATAACTAGTATGAGAATTAGATCATGGGAGGGAAGATTTTCTGGTTGCATGTAGTCCCGTTATCCCGGCCGCACTAGTGGATTTGTAGCCTGCCGTCGAGTAGGGCACACTTCCAGCTCACCGTCGAGTGATGCAACCCAGCTATGACATGACATGGATATTGACATGGCCTTTACATTGACATTGTACTTACATTATGTTTTCTTTAATTATGCATTGTTAACTAGGTTAATTATGTCTTTACATTACATTGCCTTTACTTTTCCTTAGTTGTTATATTCGTGTTGTCTGCACTCGGACATCGCTATTCGTGACCCGGACCTTGCCTAGATAACCTGGACAGACTGCAGGGCGTGCAACCATAGAAATCTTCAGTAGTGCACTTGTTAGTAATTAGGATTTATGACAACCCTAGTTAGTTAACGTATCAAGCCGTACTATTGCTTGGCTGTGTGCTCTGTTGATTGTTACTATTGCCCGTGTACTGTCATTTCTCTTCTCGTATTGTCATATGTGTCAGTGGGTGGCCAGAGGCTAAGTTCGGCTCGAAAAATGTTTCATAACCCCGGTCCTTGTTTGGTTTACGGGTTATGATTTCGATTTCGAGAAGTTCCTATGCTCTCTTGTCGCTTGCCATCTTTTTTCTTTTCTACAGTTATTTTTATATCATCATTGTAGTAGATGTAGATTGGAACACGTGAACCGTAATGGGGGTGGTTCCTACCTTTTGTCCTTGTTTGGTGTAAAGGTGGAAAAACCAGACATATTGCTTTTCACGGGTTTCGTTAGTTTCATAGTTCCCGATCCTGTATATGTACTCAGTTCTGTTCCGGCACATTACATGCTCACATGTACACGTTTATTTCTATTGCTTCATGTTTACTTCTCATTCACTAGTAGCTTACTATATATCATCTGTTACTTGTTTATTGTCTTTCCTTCTCGAGATAAGTGCAGTGGTAGCGCACGAGTCTCGATACGCATTTATTTACTTCTGTCTCTAACTATTGTTGTGTTAAGATAGTATTGATTTTAGTTCATAGTTTTGGCCTTCCTTTGTGGTACTTGCTATTAGGGGTCTGACCCTACTGATTTTGCATAGCCAGGTCTTGTAGCGGAACCAGATGACACTACTGATCTTCTGCTGGATGGTGACCACCCGGAGCACCAGGCGTCTTGAGTGGGTTTATACTTGATCACCCACTAGATCTAGTATTTTATTCTTTTGAGGCGTTTAGCCACCGAGCACGTGTTTAGTTCGTGTATTGGACTTGACTTCTAGCCTACGGGCTTGAGAGTGGTTAGCTTATTCTAGACTATGAGTTGATCATGTATTACTTATACTCTCCTAGTTTTTCATTTTGTATTACTAGCTTCATGATCATCTATGTATATTTGGTTTGGGACGCTTTACTATCTTGTTCCTGATGATCATATTTCTTGTATGTTGATGTTTGCTTGTGATTGAGACACCTAGGACTGTTTGACCTAGGATTGATTATTGGATTGTAGCATTAACCCCCATGTTCTACAGCTTCACCGTATATGCGGAGTACTGTCGTGCTCTTAGTATACGTAGTTGGCCGTTGTTCGTCCCCGTTCTCCAATATTCTGGTTCTAGGGCATGACAGCCCTACTCGTATCCACTTGTGGACACGATACTACCCCCACTATATCAAATTAGGTCTAATTAAACCTATTTAACCCAATGACACAAACTTGGTGCACCAATCTTAAATTTTCACTAATTTGAGCACAAAACTCAATGTAGAAGTCACAATAGGGACCTTTAGAAGCTCATTCTCCTTCCTATGGGTAGGCTCCTAATGGTCAAACACATAATAAAAACAGAATTTGAGAGGGGTTTTGAGGGTTATACCTATTGAGAGATGTATTTCCAATGAAAACTCAATAGTTCACGGTTTGGACACGAGCTCCTAGCCAAAATCCTTCTTCTCCAATGCTCATTGCAATCTAAGCTCCTAGGCTCCTTAGAGGATGAATATGAAAGGAATTGATAGTGGTTTGGTAAAATTTGGTAGAGGGATGAGTCAATTTGGGAAAGAACACTAATTAGAAAATAATTTGGATGAATAAATGAGAGGAGAGAGAATATATTTCCCTATAATTAGGGCGGCCCCCCTTTCCTCCTTGTCCAAGCAATGCACAATGACCCATCTACCCCTATTGGGTTGTCATGAATAATTAATTAGTGAGAAAGCTTGTCTTCCTAATGAAGGTTAAATCAAATCATAATTAATGAGAATTGTTAGCTAATTAGGGTCCAATGTGACTAGTCTAATAAATTGGTCCAAGTTGTCATGTCAAGTCTAGTTAGGTTTACTAGTATCATGTCTAATTAGCTAATCCAACCTATTAACCAATAATGATATTAGGCACAATATACAACATACACATTATATAAATAAAATAAAAATATATTATTTATAATAATACAAAATGATAAAAATACTCATATTCTATAAATGTGGTAGTGATATTGTCTTGACAAAAAAAATATGAAAGAAAATACATATGAAAATTGAGAAGAGAAGAATAAGATGAGAGAAGGGTATATGGATCCTAGAAAGAGAGAGGATCGATACTGACGGGTGGAGATCAAAAAAAAGAGATTGGAAAAGAGAAAATGGAATGTTGGCAATTTAGAAAAAAAAAAAAAAAAAGGATAGAAAAATTTACCTTCCTTATTTTCTCACATTCCTTTTCCTTTTCCTTTTCCTTTTCCTTTTTTTCTTTTTTTTCTTTTTTTTACTAAATAAACATTGTAAGCACACTCTCTTTCCTTTTCTTTTCCTTTCTTCTATGGAACAAAACACACATTTCTTTCTTTCTTTCTTCTATTTTCTCTCAAACCAAATACATCATAAAAACATTTTCTATTTCCTTTTGCTTTCTTCAATTTTCTCTCAAACCGAACACACCATTACTATTTGTCGCTCCAATCTCTCTCTTAAATTTTCTTTCCAAATTTTCTCATTAAAGTTTTCATTTTTCTTTGGTTTATCTTTTCTTTTCTTTTAAACCAAACACAGCCTATAAAGGCACAATCTAATTTCTTACCCTAGAAAAAAAATCTCAACCCAGACATGCATGGAGAACTCGCATATAAAAGATTGTTGGAAAAGAAATTCCCTAAATTATTGGTTTCTGGTTGGCAAACATTCAAAGAACCAAATAACTAATCAAATTACATATACAAGCCAAACAAAAATTACATATACAAGCCAAACAAAAATTACAGATACAAGTGCAGCAGAAGGCAGGAATTGCAATGAGATTTCCTTCTCAAAACTAAGGTTTCCTAACAACACAAGATAGAAGACATCAGAAAGAGAAATTCCAAGGCCTATAAACTGTTTCTTCTCTCTCTCTCACATTTGTATTCATCCAAAAACAAAAAAATGATTCTCAATCTTTCTCATACTTAATACACTTGATACAATCACTACGTACACATATATGAACTGTCAGCCGTAAATATAAGAGTTATTTGTATTTACTCTCGTTACTAACGCCTGACTATGTTTCCTCCATTACTACTATTTCCGTTTCTCAAGAGTTGGACATTAGCAATAGGAATAAATACAAATAACACTTTATAAAGAAATGAAATGGAAATAATAGTAATTAAATTAATAATGGAAAAATAAAATAAAATTAGAGATTAGTAATGGTGGATTAGTAGTAATTAAATTAAAGACGTGCAGCATTCTATTGTACATTGGGCTCAACCTAAAAAAATGAAAGACGGAAAAAAAAAAAAAACTACATCCATGTTCTTGTTGAAATGAGATTTCCTTTCAAAACTAAGGTTTAGCAACACAAGATAGAAGACATCCGAAAGAGAAATTCCCAGGCCTATAAATAGTTCATTCTAGTATTCTTTCACTCTCTCTCTCTCTCTCTCTGGTATCCAAAAACCTAAAATTGATTCTCAATCTTTCTCATGCTCAATACACTTGACACAATCATTATGTACACATATCTGAACTGTTAGCCGTAAATCTCGACTTTGAAAACGGTATCCTCTATTAGTTACTAAAAACTAATTAAAAAACTGTCTAAAACATACGAAAGAAACTAATTTGAAAACTAACTTTATATATTTGCTTCAGGACATTACAGAAAAAACTAATTTAAAAACTAACTTTAACGCTAATTTACTTTAGAAACTAATCTGAAAACTAACTTTCATCTCTTTGTTTCAGTACATTACAGAAGAAAATAATTTAAAACATAGCTTTATCTCAAAATTACAGAAGAAAATAATTAAAAGCCTAACTTTTATCTCAAAATTACCAAAGTAATTTATCAACAATATCAGGAAAAAAAAATTTATTTTACGTCCGATGTGAATTTACTAGTATAATAAATACGTGCAGCATTCTATTCAACATTGGACTCAACCTAAAAAAAAACAAAAAAAACTACAGCCATGTTCTTGTTAAATGTTTTACTTCCACAAAATTTAGTGGCTCAGCCAAGAAAATTCACATACAGTAAAATCCTAAGATCTAGAAGTCGAACGAGAGCATTGGTCCTCACAAGCATAGAGAGCTCTTGTGTAAATAGGGTGTACTGACTAGCATGCTACAGCAGAGACAAGATGGGCTCGCCTGCCTTGAATAAATCTTTCGCGAAAAGTGTCGAATTTGCCACACTTGATAGCTTCCCTTATTGAGCGGAAAAATCCCAGATAGTGGTGAGAGTTATGACTGCATAGAGTATTATCAAATTATCAGTATAACAGGAAGCTGGACAAGTAAAGCTAGAATTGTGGAGCAAAAGTATATCAATTAAGTGAAGAAGAGGGGATCACATTTCGAGCAGGATCTGAGCCAGCATCTCATGAACATTTATCAGGTGGTTGATGTAAGCACGAGTGTGATTCTGGCATGTGAAGCAGCTACAGTTCTCGACAATTGGTGATGTGTCTTTCCTGAAGAAGAAAATGAAGTACAGGTTGATGAGATTGCTTAGCAAAACACCATCGTCTACAGTGCATAAGAACAATTATTGATACTATAACATGAAATAATTTCAATCTTTTCTAGTGGTGATTATGTTAAAAGTGAAAACATCTCACTTGTAACATATAATCAATAACAAACGGTGGATATGCATATGACCGAAAGAAAGAAAGAAAGAAAGAAAAGCCAGTCCACTATGTTCCAACAAGAACGAAGGCCGCTCTTGGGTCTTATTGGGAAGGACTGCATTGTGCTGCAACTATCTCACAAGAGGGGGGGGAGAGAGGGGGGGGGGGGGGGGGGGGGGGGTGTTGAATGTACAAGGACATAGGTTCCAAGGTGCTCTCTCGCTCCCCTTTGACTCAGTGTTCAAGTTATCAGTCGACATGTCATTTTCACAAGGAAAACGACACATCGACACCATATGTCAATTACATCGCTTGAGAGAATATCGACCTGCATATCGGGTTGAGACCGATATATTGGCCAACATGAAACAACTCAGTATCAACCGATATATTTAAGAATTAGGTTTTGGTTTTGGCTAACTTAAAACAGTTAACAGATCCCAACCCGTTAACCCCATGTGGAATTGTTTTAGAGTGACAATGTCGAGAAATCTCAGATTTATCGTCTATTAGTAACAAAACTAAGTGTGAAGGCATACAGTAGTAGTTTTTATATTTGTACTTTTCTTAATCAGATACATTATTTGATACAAGTTTTTTGTGTTAGTAGTTTTTTGTTTCGACTTAAATTGTTATCGTGTTATCTTAGTTGTTAGTTTTATCATTTATGACATTTAGAACATTTACAAATTAGAATTCGATATTATATCGTTATGTACAATACTATTTTTTTTAGTCAAATGTCTCCGACATGTCACCGACATTCGACATCCAACATTGACATGAACCCAACATCTGACATCTACAACCTTGCTTTGACATCACTCGACTACCTCTCATGTCAGGCATCTGACCTTAGCAACGGACACCGCCCTTCATACCCACCGAAACCCACACCCAGTCCAACATGTACTCTGCTAACCGTGTGAGCAGTTGTGCAGTCAAATTAGCGGCTTATCAACACGTCTTATTCGTTCGACATCTGCACAGCGTGCACAGTAGGCCAATCTGTTGAGAGAACCAACAATTACCATGCAGTGAATTGAAATATTGAATAACTTCATTTAAAGCATCAAAGTGGTGATGCTTTATGAATAAAGAATCAAATAGGGCCCTCTTTTGGTCGCATTCAAAATTGAAAACACACAAAAGGCATATAAAGGAAAATAAGGACATCAGAGAATTCTTGTTACTTAAATGAATGTAATTCTCTTTTTGATTTGATATTACTGTAAAGAAAACTTTTTTAGATTCTGATAAGAAACTACACTCATAATTTCTGCCATTTCTGCTTTCCTCCTTTTGTTAACCAATCTTAAGTTTTGTCATGGTTAACCCATCCTACTTGAATCAATAAAATGAAAAGTTACTAGTAGCATTGATTTGTAGTATGTGCTTGTCTAATTGTTATAACTGATGTTGTGCACCTGTAGATTGTTGCCCGTAGGTTTATCTTCGTGAATTCACTATCTATAACACCTGGCTCTGAATCAACAATGTCCCTCTCTATTATGTCAAGTGGAAAGATGAGCGCGAAACCACCAAGCGTCAGATGGTAAATGTACCTGCAGTTGTCTTGAGATGCATTCAGAATTGTTCGAACCTTGAAAGTGATCAATATCAAAATAATATGTTATCAGTCAGCTACATACGTGGAGTCGAAGAGATCAATGCCAGCAGCCACACCCTGCAAGACCTCCTCTATGAGGGGGACAAGTAAATGAAGAAATAATTTATCAGATTAGAAGTATCAACATTTTCAAAGAACATGCACTTGTTTCTAGATAAAAGCTTAGACACACTAATTAAATTTCGATGCAACTATGAGAATGATAACCAATACAGTCAGAGAGGCATCCTAATAAGTTGGGCTCTTCATTCATAGTAGGTCAAAGTGGGAACTACATTATGGTTACAGAAAGCCATTTGTGATGGTAAATAGAACATAAAAATCTTGGCTAAATTTCAACTTGATACCCTCAACTATTCAAGTTTTTCAACTTGATACCCTAAACTTTAAACTCGACAACTTAAATACCATGGACTATTGAAAATCTTCAAGTTGACCCTCCGTCAGTTAGGGTTAACTTTTCCGTTTAAAAAAAATTGTTGACGAAAATCCTCCCCCCCCCCCCCCCCCCCCCCACACACACACACACACCACCCCGCTGCACCCTCCCTCGCCCCCCACCCGCTACCCTGCCCCGTCGTCGCTGCCGAGGAGAGAGAGGGGGGGGGGTATTTTTGTCATTTTAGATTTCCCGTTAACATTGTTAGGGTATTAAGTTGTTAGGGTATTAAGTTGCACAATTATAGTTGAGGTATCAAGTTGTCCAGTTTTGAAGTTTAGGGTATCAAGTTGAAAAACTTGAATAGTTGAGGGTATCAAGTTGAAATTTAGCCAAAAATCTTAACGAAAGTATAATTTCAAGCTTCTTTTAAAGGATAATAAGTTATTGACTATATGAGGATGCAAATGAACTCTAACATGGAATCGTGAGAGACCTAGCAGAGCAACAAATCAAAAACCAGTACTAATAGAAGAATAGCAAGTGCGGCTTTACATGAAAGTAGATGTTTACTCTGGTCGGATGTAATGCTAATAAACTCCCAGTGTGATCATTAGGGAAAGATATGTGAAGACATATCATAGATGTTTACAGTGAGATACCAAGTGAAGGTTTCTGGAGAGTTGTCTGCTTACCACATGTCTTTGGGGTTGGAGAAAAGTCGGGTGTCACTGAAAAAATTCATGGTTTATTTATAGTGAAAAAGGATGGAAGCAGAAGTACAAGAGATACAATGTGGAAATTTGAGAAAAGGAGTATCATCAAAGGATACTTCCAGAGAGTTGTCCAATTTGCATGCATGCCTTGTATAAACTGCTAACTTAGATCTAGGGATGTTGTATGAATTTAAATTAGTAAAATGCTCGTGGGTACTGGGTAGACAGTCCAAGATAGATACTTGTATTAAAACAAGGAACAATTAACACAAAAGAACATCAGGAAATAATGGAAATCTCAGTAACTAAAAATAAAGAAAGGTGGTTTGCACTTTTATTGAAGGATTCAGAAGTTGGAAGCAAACACAAAAAAGTTTAAGTTGAATAAGCGTTTAATAGATTGATAGTAACAGCAACAAAACCATTGAGAAACAAAAATGAGTGGTTAAGGCTTCAAAACATAATTCTGGAAATTTTAGTTAGGTTCAGCAGTGAAGCTATCAAGGTTATAAAAGGAGATCGTCTCACGTAAGTGCCTGGGCAGAGCCTCGGGCTTATATGTCAGGCAAGGTAACCCCCAACGCAAGAGAGTAGCCTGCCTGAGGGCCTAGATTGTGATTAGGCTGGTACCTAGAAACTTGTCAGTCGTCTACATCAAAGGCTGATGCCTACTGACTTTAAGCTCTGTTCTATGTTATGTCTCATAAATGGTATGATTCTTAATCCTTTCATTTGTCTCCAACATTACGCCATAGATTTCACTTAGCTATACATATCAATTAACAAGCCAATAAAGTTAGTTACAACCCAGTAAATTTCTGACTAAGAGCCTGTTGCATAGGCTTTCCCCTAGACAATCACATGATCCTCCGTGTAGGACAGCCTAGGCAATGTGACAACCTTGAAAACCACATGTCAAACTAACTACTGGACTATACTTGGACATCATGACAACAAGCTAAAGAAAAAGCTGACAACGTATATTATTCCGCAACCAAGGAAACCAACGATAACAGGAATAACAGAGGGACTTCCATTCTCATCCTGTTCATTCATGAAGTTGTGTCAAATTCTTAGCATAAGCTGCATCATCTCTTTACCTGGAAGCCCAAGTCCAGTTACATGGCGCACTTTTTCCTTCGGTAAGATGTCCTGCAAGTATTAGGTACATTAGAAGAGGTTAATAAAGCTTATATATAGAACAACAGTAATGCTCTGAAAATTTTGATTCTTGATCATCTAGTGGAAGTTAGCAACAGGACATGGGAACATAGAAAACAATTGTTAGGATGTGCTACAGACTTAGGTGTCCACTGGATGCAGAAATATCACGACTTTGGCGAGTCCACTATATATTACCATGACATATCAGTAAATATGGCCATACTACCCTATGGCATGAGCATCAGATTAAAATGTCAAAATGAATATTATCAAAATGTTCACAAACTTGAACATAAAAGAAATATTCATGACAGGCCAAAGTGATTCAAGAAAAACTTTTGCTTCAACAGACAGTAAGTTTAACTTCATCAATAGTATCTCCTCTGAATTACAGGCACAAGCTTTTAGCATCTATCTTCCGTTTCTTTCTAACATGTTTACAGCCTAATTAATACAATCAATACTATATTAAGTGCTTATAGCATGCTTGGTCCAGTACTGGTTAGTTAGCGAGATTAACTGGATTACAAGACTGATTAATCACAATTATGCAGTCACTTGGGAATTATTTAATCGGCTACCTGAATCGGATTAACCAGAAAACTTGTCGCCAACTAATCCAATTTGTAAAACACCGAATGCAAGCACATTACCGCTGGGTTTGAGATTGTTTATTTCGTCTGCTTCAGCTTTTTTTTTCCAAAATGCAGGAGCAAAAGCTGTTGGTAACAGCTACTTATGTTTACTTTTGATAAGCTAGTTCACTTTTGGGGTAACTTTTGAAAGAAGGGAGACTGCTTTTGAAAACTGCTGCTGCTTTTTGAAAAGAAGCAGCAATACCAAACCAGGCCTATGCCTATTAGTTCCCGTGAAGTAGCCTCTTCCCTGTCATATTATGGTGCCACTCCCATGAGACATTGTCAAGTGAAATTATCATCTCTCCAAAAAAAGAAAACAAAAATCATCATCAATAACTTTCAGGATCTTGAAATATGTAGATAATGTGGGTGAGATCAGAGATGTACATGCTTTATCTACTTATCCCCAAAAGGAAGCTACTACTAGTGCTACTAACATATGTTCTTTATGTCCCAAATATAGCATGCCTACCTCTGAAAAGGGGAGAGGAAAAAAAAAGATAAAGAGAAGCTTACTGGCTTAGGTTTACATGTGTAAGAGAAGCTTACTGGCTTAGGTTTACGTGTGATCTTTATGTGAAAAGCACATTGATAAAATCACAAACTTATCGTAACTTGCATGTCATGATTTTGAAGCATTTTTCTTGTTCCCACTTCCCGTGCATATTAAAATCTCTTTTTCTGAGTAACAATTATTTCCATACATGATGGAAGTAGTGAACAATTCCCAGACAGCATCTTGAAGGGAAGCACTGTTTTCCAGGCAATAACATGGAAATATAGTTTCAACAGGTAATCAAACATCCATATCAAATCTATTGGTGATGGCTGTCTAGCTGCTAGCAATTTGTTCCTAACTTGTCCTTAATGTACAACAAGTCAGCAATCAGCAAGAAACTTGACAACCAACCACAAGTGCAAAAGCTGATACTAGGCCTGCATGCAAATACTTCCTAGTTTCATGAACCACTTGCACCCTATACAATATAGGGTAGGGGTGAGCATTATTCGGTTTTGGATCGAAAACCGAACTAACCGAACCGAATAAGAGATTCGGTTCGGTTTGAAAAAAATTCGGTTCGGTCTCGGTTTTGAAAATATAAAATTTCTTTTTCAGTTTCGGTCCAAAACCGAATAAAACTTATACAATTATGTAATTACCCTCAATTTTATGCATATTTTGTGATTAAAAATGTGTATATTTTGAAAACAACAATTCTATGTATATGTTTTGAAGTCCAACCTTGATAATTTAACAACTAGACCAACTTTGGACGCAACTTTGAAATACAACAAATGTGTGTATAAAAATTACAATTTTTAATATAATTTAACCATGATCCCAACATTGGACCCGACCCATTAAACAATAGAAATATTCCAACCGAACAAACCGAATAAACCAAAATGATTATTCGGTTCGATTCGGTTTCGGTTTTGGCTAATTTCGGTTCGGTTTTGGTTTTGGATTTTTAGAATTTCAGTTTATTCGGTTTTGGCTATTTCGATTCAGTTGAAACCGCCCCTAATATACATGAGATATTGTATTTTTGTAGACAAGTTGCAAAGTCTTAGAGAATTATTTTCTTACCGTAACTGTATTCAGCAAAACTGAACGTTCTTCCATACTCTCTCCAAACCCAAAACCTCCAATCCAGAAACCTGAATCAAGGATTAAATTGAAGAAGTTAACAGTAAAATGAGCATAAGAAGGGAAAGAAAAACAAAAACACATATTTTAACATAAAACTAAAACTGATAGCATAAGAGATTTAACAAATGGTACCAGCAAAGTTTTCACAGAGCATTGCCCCATCAGTATAAAGTAATATTTCACAACACTACTTGATTATAATAATGTTTACTTCAAGGTTCAGAATATCAGAATCAGTTTTGAACCCTCAGTTTCGGACCCTTCCTATGAGTACATGTATTGCCAGGATCGGCACTTTCAGCTCTCTCGGATCGGAGTATCGGGTTCTTCGTTTTGGAAAGCCAAAAATGATTAGACTACGCTGTTATATCACAATACATATCATGTATCGGTTTGCTTGATTATCGTATCATGTATCATATCATGTCATATCATATCGTGTATTGTAAGATAAATAATCTCATCGAAAAATATATTGCAAAAATTAATATACCATAGGAGGATAAATTGAACACATTAAGAAACAATAAAAAGTATCATTAAGCAACTAATGACAATTATTATAAAGTTGACAACTAAAGGTGTAACTAAAGATAAGTTAGACAAGCATCATAAGCTCTTAACATCCATAAATTTATCTCAACAACATAAGGTCATAATAGAAATAATGGCCAATGAAACACCCAAAATAAAAAGAAAAAAAGTCCAAAAAAAAAGGAGAAGAAAATCTCATTAAATAAATAAGGAAAATACAAAAGGTTAAAAAATGAAATAAAATTGGTGTGTCATATTAGATGTATTGTATCGTATCGAATGATACAAAAACGTATCGAACGAGTTTGTGTCTCATCTGATACCCCTATACAAACCGTATTGAAAATCTTTTGTATCGTTTACGATACATATCGTGTATCATACATGTTTAAGAACAAAGATCACAAGTATTTTATAAAGCTAGAAAAATATTTGATACACAGACAATTTAATATATTATATATTGTTTCTCGTTAGTTTTAAAGGAAATAACATTCCACTTGCAATAGATTGTTTATTTACTTGCCTTTAGATATAGTACAATCACAATAAATAGTTTTGAATGGAGTAATAATTTAATATAGATGAAACATGTGAATTTATAGATATACAACTTCGACAAATGGTAATGGTTATTGAATTTCATTATTTATTAATGATTGGTTCGGACTATTCTTTCATGTTTCTATTGAATCAAAATACTAGTTTATCGATTAAAAATCTTATTGAATAACTGAAAGTCAATGTTCGGCACAATTGAATAATTGTGTTGACACTAGTTTTCCATTCTTTATCTTTTTTGTTTGTTTTTTCTCTGCTACCGAATTTTCTCTCCCGAATTTTCTCTTCCGAATTGACCGGAAAAGAGACTCCCAAAGTTGGTATTGGTCACTATCGATAATTGTCGATATCAAATTGGGACATGCCAAACCCGATATTTATCGACTGTATCGGTATCGGCCAATACCGCGACCTATGGTTTACTTTCACCATGTGAATCGTGTCTTTCACAAATCAGGCATCTCAATTAAATTACTCCGAAATGTTGCTCATAATACCCAAATTACAAGAACTTAATAGTGTTACAAGTACTGACTAAAAAATATAAAATGTTTTATAAGCTCTCATTCTATTTAATATGCTATCACACAATAATCATTGGACCTAGTTTAGTTGGAGGAACGGAAAAGATAAATTTTTCATTTTGTAAGAAAACTACTACAAGAATAGAACTGAGATAAAAAAAAACTGAAATTTTAGACATAATTTGAAAATCAATCGAAAAGCAAACAACTCAATACAATAGAAATATGTAGTTAAAGAAACTTACCCCTCTCATCGCAGGTGCTTATCTTCATCAAAGGCCAGATAGGTGGAAAATTGGTTGCCCCCCTTGGCATCGTACCTAAGCTAGTCGAGCTGTAATGAAGCCTACTTTGGGCCAAACCCAAGGACTTAAATTTTAAATAAGTAAACGAGAATTGGATATCTATCCTATATGTACCCAGGCCTACCCAAGGCAGGCGTACCAGGAAATACCAAATAAGGTACACATAAACAGAAATAACAATTGGATATAGAAATATGAGTTATATTGTGGATCTCTTACAATTGAACAGCCTCATCCCAACAATGTTGGTTCTAGAGATGTACATGAGAAAAAAAATCGCTGCATAGTATACGTGTTATATACATCATGATCTAGGATGGAAACTGAAACTAAGCGGTCCTAGTCGAGCTATAACCTATAACATGGTTGTGAAGCTATTATGACACCAGAACTAGAAAAAAGGAATATAAAAAAATGTGGTTTTGTTATACATGCATCCACTGCCAAGATGAGATCATAATTCCACTGCATCTGTATATTGTACAAAGGAGTGTTGTAGAAAAACAGTACGATCATGGTTGATTATGGTGTAGAAGAGGACTAAAGAAATAAACAGAGTCAGGTATTACTCTTCCTTTGAGACAATACCACACTTTAAATGCAATGAGTTACAACTTACAAGCACGAGTCAGATATAACAAGCACCAGAACTACAGGTCCCTCATAGAATTTACTCATTCAAATGAGTTTAGATATGAGAGAGACAAGGAGAAGAAGATGAGAGGTGGTTACCCTAGTTTTAAAGATGTAGAAAATAAAATAGGTCTATTCAGTTTCGTGATGGCCAAGCTTACTAGCTAGCCACTTTTGCCTTTATTACTTATGTAAGCTTTATATGTTGTAAGGCTTTGAGTCATAATAAAATAAAATTATATCATTTAGTAGCAATGTAGTATTTATTTTCTACATGGTATCAAAGCATAGGCGATCTAGGCCCTTGCTTTCCATCTCTAGACTCTATCATCCTAACCATCCATTCTCTTTCCCTCACAAAACTCTAAAGGAGAAACCCTAGCCTCCACCATCATCTCTTCCACCAAACTCTACATCTACCCTCCAATTACTTTTTCCTTCCCACATTTTCACAGTAGCCAAAGGGGGCAAAATATCTCCTTCCCCGCTGCGTCTTCATACGCCAGCTCTTGTTGAGGGCCCTAGCACCCCGAAAACTATCTTGGCCAAGTGTCTTCTAGTTTCGGCTCTTGTCGAGCACCCACGTGGGCCAACAACTCTCTTTCGCACGTCCTAGATAGCTGCAACTCAGACTCTTTTGTGATCTCTTTGGATATTTCTCCCGGATTTCTCAATTGTGAAGCTCGGTTCTATTTTGACTTAGTGAAGTTTGGAGATGGAGAGGAGAAGGGGAAGTAGGAGAAGAGAGAATATGAGAAAGGAGATTGCAAGGGCCTAAAACCCTAGGTTGCATCTCATGTCTATTTATATTGATATGCAATATACCCACAATTACAATTATACCCTCATATGATAAATAACAAAATAAAATAACTCTAACACCCTCCCTCAAGCAGGAGCATATAGATCAGACATGCCCAGCTTGCTACATAAATCAGAAAATTGACCACGAGCAAGTGGTTTGGTGAGGATATCACCTAATTGATCCTCTGACCGAACATAAGGAGTGACAATCTGTTTCTTCAGCAACAAATCACGAACAAAATGACAATCCACCTCGATATGCTTCGTGCGCTCATGAAACACCGGATTACTTGCGATAAACATTGCCGACTGATTATCACAATACATCTTCATCGGAATAGGAATCATGATTCCCATTTCATGAAGAAGAGACTGCACCCACATCATCTCAGAAGCTGTATGAGCCATCGCACGGTACTCGGCCTCTGCACTAGAACGAGACACAACATTCTGCTTCTTACTACGCCACGTGACAAGATTGCCACCCACAAACGTACAATAGCCTGAAGTAGACCTCCTATCACTGCGACTGCCTGCCCAATCAGCATCACTGAATCCAGTCACCGTAAGCAACTGGGAAGGTTTGTACAACAAACCCTTTCCAGGTGCACCCTTCAAGTATCGAAGAATGCGAGAGATAGCCTCCCAATGTGGTTGCCGAGGGGCATGTATAAACTGACTAACTACTCCAACTGCATATGTGATGTCTGGTCGAGTAACAGTAAGATATATAAGTTTGCCAACCAAACGTCTATAATATCCAACATCCTCAAATAACTCTCCCCTGTCAGCATCAAGCTTGTCATGATAATCCATAGGAGTCTCAACTGGCCGACACTCTAACATCCCAGTCTCGGAGAGCAAGTCTAGAACATACTTGCGTTGTGACAGATACACACCTTTCTTAGTTCGAGCAACCTCGATTCCAAGAAAATATCGAAGAAGACCCAAATCCTTAGTATGAAACTGACGACTAAGGTAGACATTCAAGTCCACAATTCCAGCATGATCACTCCCAGATATAATGATATCATCAACATAAACAATCAACACGATAATACCTGCTGAGGAAGAATAGCAAAATACTGAATGATCTGATGTGGTACGCCGAAAGCCATACTGAATGAGAACTGAACTGAACTTGTCAAACCAAGCACGAGGTGACTGTTTCAGTCCATATAATGCTTTCTTCAATCGACATACGAGTCTTTTATTTCCTGCTACAACATATCCCGGTGGTTGATCCATATAAACCTCCTCCTGTAAGTCACCATGCAAGAAAGCATTCTTTATGTCCAACTGATATATAGGCCATTGGTGATTAACCGCCACAGAAATAAGAATTCGAACTGAATTCAGCCGAGCCACTGGAGAGAAAGTCTCCATATAATCCATGCCATATGTCTGAGTATACCCTTTGGCAACCAACCGTGCCTTGAGGCGCTCAACAGAACCATCAGGGTGATACTTAACAGTGTACACCCATCTACAACCCACTGTTTGTTTTCCAACAGGAAGTGATGTAAGCTCCCAAGTATGATTTTGATGTAAAGCATACATCTCCTCATCCATTGCACTTTTCCAACCAGAAGATGACATAGCCTGCTTGTAAGTTTTGGGAATAAAAGTAGAAGACAATGAAACAACAAATGCATGAAAAGATGATGAAGCACGGTGTAATGAAACATAGTTAGAAATGGGATGCTTATTCTTTGTGGTACAAAGTCTTTTTCTGAGAGCAATAGGAAGATCATCTGGATCTGTGGTGATGGGAACAGAAACCTCAGGCATGGAAGATGATTGGTTGAAGGCTGAATTTTGCAGAACCACTGGCCTGTCCTTGGATCTCTGATAAACCTGTAAATGGGGAATGGAGACAGAAATTGATTCAGGAATGACCGGAAGTGGTATGGAAGATATCAAATCTGTTGTAAAAGGAATACAACGGTCTCCTGAAGGAAAGAAAGGGGTAGACTCAAAGAATGTAACATCCGCACTGACATAATATTTGCGTGACTGTGGACTGTAACAACGATAACCTTTTTGAGTACGGAGATAACCAAGAAAGACACACTTCAGAGATCTAGGAGCCAACTTATCTCGATTAGGTTCCAAGTTATGAATAAAAGCGACACAGCCAAACACTCGAGGAGATAAGGAAAAGGGTGCGACATCTGTATGTAATATGGTAAATGGAACTTTGTTATTTAATACAGATGATGGCATGCGATTAATAAGATAACATGCAATAAGAACGGCATCTGCCCAATACTGTTTAGGGACATGCATATTGAACATGAGAGTTCGAGCCACATCTAAAATGTGTCGATGTTTGCGTTCGGCTATACCATTTTGTTGAGAGGTGTGGACACAACTGGTTTGATGAATCATACCATGATCAACACAGAAACTGTTCACAGAAGATTGAGTATACTCCAAAGCATTATCAGAACGCAGAATTTTGATACGTTTATTAAACTGAACATAGACTTCATTATAAAAGACAGATAACACATTTGGAAACTCAGATCTTTCTTTCATTAAATAACACCAAGTCATTCTGGAATAATCATCAATAAAAATAACAAAATACTGAAATCCTTTCGGACTTTTGACTCTAGACGGACCCCAAATATCAGAATGAACAAGATCAAAAGACTCTAATTGACGACTCTCACTACGACGAGGAAAGGAACTACGGTGATGCTTGCCTAACTGACAAGCCTCACATTCAAGACTAGAAACATGACTCAAACTAGGAACAACTTGACGCAACTTAGCCAAAGACGGATGTCCCAAACGATAATGCCATTGCAACGGAGAAGTAGAAACAGAAGTGAAGGCTTTTCCAGGTAGATCCAAGTAGTACAGTCCATCTTTTTCATGCCCCGAACCAATCATCTTCTTCGTCCTGAGGTCCTGAAAAACACACGAATTGGGAGAAAATATCACAGAACATTGAAGAGATTTGGTTAACTGGCTCACAGATAACAAATTAAATAGAAAATTAGGCACATATAATGAATCAAATAATGATAGTGATTGAGTAGGATGAATGACACATTTCCCAAGCACAGGACGAGTAGATCCATCAGCCAAGATAATATTATGTTTCATGGAACTACGATTATGAAAGATAGATGTTATACCAGACATGTGAGAGCTTGCTCCTGAGTCGATGACCCAAGAGGTGGATGGTGACTGGGTTGCCACAAAAGCAGGATTACCTATATGTGCCATGGTTGCAGTAGGTTGGGAGGTGGTACTAGCAAGCGCGTTCAACTTCTGGAGGATTTGTTGAAATGGAGATGAGGTATCGGACGTTGAAGTCTGATTGAAATCCGAAGTATCATCTCTGGGAGCAGAAGTGGTGACCTGGGACTGCATATTTTCAGCATGCACTTGATGTGCATATTCTGGTTTGCCCCACTTGTCCCAACAGTAGTCTTCTACATGACCGAGTATTCCACAATAGTTACACTTCCGTGGTTGACCACGGCCACCACCACCACCGCGGCCACCACCACGACCATTGTCTCTACCACCACGGCCTTCTCCTCGACCAAAACTACGACCACCATCTCTACCGCCACGTCCACTACCACGTCCACCACCACGACCAACAACACCAGAAACTAGGGCAGAAGAGTCAGTACTTGGCACCACAGAACTCTGTCCCAGAAAGGAACGATTGAGACGGGAGAAAATATCTGCCACCGTAGGTAACTGCTCTCCAGCAAGGATTTGAGCTTTATAAGGTTCGAGCGCAGGATCCAAGCCGGCTAGGATAAGTGAAACATGAAACTCTTCCTTCTGTCTGCGAGCTTCCTTCAAATCAGTAGTAACAGGATGATATTGAAGCAGTTCCTCCCACAAAGCCTTCTTTGAAGCCAGATATTCATTCACAGGCCTCCCATTTTGCTTTGTATTGAACAATAACTCGTACAACTCATAGATACGGACAACGTTTCGCTTCTGCGAATATGATTCTTCCAGAGATGTCCAAATCTGTTTGCTTGATTCACACCACTGAACATTAGCCGCGATATGTGGTTCCATACTATGCCACAACCACGACATAACGTATGCATCTGCACTCATCCAATCTTCATACTCAGCGGAAGTTTCAGGCAGGGGTTCTTCCGTCAAAAACTTCAAGTTCTTCTTCGCCCTTAACATCACTTTGATAGACTTGGACCAGGCAAGGTAGTTCGCACCATTGAGTTTCACCGCTGTAATCGACTTTCCCAATTCATCATTATGAATAACAGTAAAAGAAGAACCACCTCCGCTACCACTACCACTATTAACCTCGCTAGAAGATTCGGTCCCCACCATACTTGCAGATGCAACAGAAAGACGAGATCTTTGAAACCCTAGATCTCACAACGAACCTCAACCGACGATGAATAACCAACGAAGATCTATAGAAACCCTAGATCTCATAAACGAACCACGAACGACCACGAACAATGAACGACGAACGGCGAATCATGAAAAGTAGACGAAAAACAGCCGAAAATTTTTTTCGGGGCTGCCGCCCCGAACCCTGCAATCAGGGGCTACCGCCCCCAAACCCCTGTCGAACTCACGGCCGAGTTCAATCGGCCCTGTCGTGGATAGGATGTATAGTACTTACAAATATATGCTCTAATACCAAGTGAAGTTTGGAGATGGAGAGAAGAAGGGGAAGTAGGAGAAGAGAGAATATGAGAAAGGAGATTGCAAGGGCCTAAAACCCTAGGTTGCATCTCATGTCTATTTATATTGATATGCAATATACCCACAATTACAATTATACCCTCATATGATAAATAACAAAATAAAATAACTCTAACAGACTTCTTTCAGGGTTTCTCTGTTTTTGAAGCCAATGCCTCCTTTATCAGATGATTTCCAGTTTCTCTTTTTTCACTCTTTTCAAGTTGGACTTGCTTTCACCAAGTTCCTACTTGCATGAAAGTATAGAAAATAAAATAGATTTATTTAGTTTCTCGACTTACTAGCTAGTCACTTTTGTCTTTGTTACTTTTGTAAACTCTATATATTGTAAGGCCTTGAGTCATAATAAAATTATCCTATCTAGTAACAAAGCAGTCTTTATTTTCTATAAAAGAAAAAAAAACTATCTAGGAAACACAATCTAAAAATGTGGATCGTGTCTTGTCAGACACGTATGACACAACCCGGACACTCCAAAATGCACTAAGACACCAAAATAGGTGTCGTGTCAATATTATGTTCATTCAACATAGACAACCACATCACAATGGGGAGTACAACCTTATTTATAATAACTTAGAAATGTAAGTACAATAACTTAAACACTCTTAAAACCTAAAAACAGACCATAATATAACTCAAAAATTTCAAACTCGACTAGAACTAGAATTTCTGGTTGTGCACACATTGAAACGACACTGTTAGAGTTATTTTGTTATTTATATTATGAGGGTATAATAGTAATTGTGGGTGTATTGCATATCAATATAAATAGACATGATATGCAACATAGAATTTTATGCCCTTACAATCTTCTTTCTCATATTCTCTCTTCTCCTATTTTTTTCTTCTCTCTTCTCCATCTCTAAACTTCTTGTTCGGATGCAGACGGTGAGTTGTAGATGGGTGTACACTGTTAAGTATCATCTGGATGGTTCAGTTGAGCGCCTCAAGGCACGGTTGGTTGCAAAGGGTATAGTCAGACATATGGTATGGATTATATGGAGACTTTCTCTCCAGTGGCTCGGCTGAATTCAGTTCGAATTCTTATTTCTGTGACGGTTAATCGACAATGGCTTATATATCAGCTGGACATAAAGAATACTTTCTTGCATGGTGACTTACATGAGGAGGTTTATATGGATCAACTACCGAGATATGTTGTGGCAGGAAGTGAAAACTCGTATGTCGATTGAAGAAAGCATTATATGAACTGAAATATTCACCTCGAGTTTGGTTTGACAAGTTCAGTTCAGTTCTTATTCAGTATGGATTTCGACGTACCACATCGGATCATTCAGTATTTTGTCATTCTTCCTCAGCAGGTATTATCATGTTGATTGTTTACGTTGATGATATCATTATATTTGTGAGTGATCATACTGGGATTGTAGTCTTGAAGGCCTACTTTAGTCGTCAATTTCATACTAAGGATTTGTATTTTCTTTGATATTTTCTTGGAATCGAGGTTGCTCGATCTAAAAAGGGTATGTATCTATCACAGCGCACGTATGTTCTAGACTTGCTCTCAGAGTCTGGGATGTTGGAGTGTCGGCCAGTTGAGACTCCTATGGATTATCATAACAAGTTTGATGCTGACAGGGAAGAGTCATTTGAGGATGTTGCAAATTATAGACGTTTGGTTGACAAACTTATATATCTTACTGTTACACGACCAGACATTACCTATGCAGTTGGAATAGTTAGTCAGTTTATGCATGCCCCTCGGCAACAACATTGGGAGGCTATCTCTCGCATTCTTCAATACTTGAAGGGTGCACCTGGAAAGGATTTGTTGTACAAACCTTCCAAGTTGCTTACGGTGACGGAATTCAGTGATGTTGATTGGGCAGGCAGTCGCAGTGATAGGAGATCTACTTCTGGCTATTGTACATTGGTGGGTGGCAATCGTGTCACGTGGCGCAGTAAGAAGCAGAATGTTATGGCTTATTCTAGTATAGAGACTGAGTACCGTATGATGGCTCATACAGATTCTGAGATGATGTGGGTGCAGTCTCTTCTTCATGAAATAGGGATTATGATTCCTATTCTGATGGAGATGTATTGTGACAACCAGTCGACAATGTTTATCGCAAGTAATCCAGTGTTTCATCAGCGCACTAAGCATATCGAGATGGATTGTCATTTTATTCGTAATTTGTTGCTAAAGAAACAGATTGTCACTCCTTATGTTCGTTTTGATGATCAATTAGGTGATATCCTCACCAAATCACTTGTTCGTGGTCTATTTTCTAATTTATGTAGCAAGATGGGCATGTCTGGTCTATATGCTCCAGTTTCGGGGGGGGGGGGGTATTAGAGTTATTTTGTTATTTATCTTATGATGGTATAATAGTAATTGTGGGTGTATTGTATATCAATATAAATAGACATGAGTAGGGTTTTATGTCCTTACAATCTCCTTTCTCATATTCTCTCTTCTACTTTTCTCCTTCTCTCCTCTCCATCTCTAAACTTCACTGCCACCATACCAAAACTTCTAGTCTTGAAACCCAAACTTCCGGCCAAAATTATTCCTTAAATCTCCTCCTCAAGTTGTGTACTTTGGGAAACATATAAAACTTTAACATTACATATTCTTTATCCTCAACATGTCCCCTCTAGTGCATGTGTTATCATGGACAAAGCCACAATCCGCAAGTGCCCACCCTCGCCTCAAATATTTTCTTCATACGCCAAATGGCTTTTTGCTAATCTACCATTTATGCAACACCCCCCTCCCCCCTATATGGAAGAATGCAAGACCGAAAAGGGATAAAGATAGGTCTGGAGGTGACACTGTGATAGAAGAAATATTTACCAACCTTATATCCCAAGGCTCGCCTGCATGGCAGAAAATCCTGACTAAACATTTATTTGGCGATTGGAGGGAAGACTCAAGATGGATTTCCTTCATTCAGCTTACAACCTAACCTGCCTTCATCCAAGAAAATCCCATCTTTCTGAAGCCTGCACAAGTCCATGTTCATAAATATCAGATTCCAAATTTCTCTGCTAACATCTCCTTTGTAGTGGATCCTTTGTAGAACTTTTGGAACCTCTTACTGTCCAAAACATACAAAAATATAGATATTAATAAGATATAATGTATATATTTGCATCTTCATGTGTATATAAAATTGTACTCATGGCGTACTTGTATCCTAATTTTCTTTCAAATTGCAGTATTTCCAATCAGCATCTTGTCAGTATCCGAATCCGTGTCCTTGTCTATGCAATCTAGGATAGGAGAGAAATTGCTCATGGTTGATACTTTGAAAATAATGAGTATGAGTCAGAAAGTTTTTAAATCAAACCACAACTAAGAAGCTATAACTTGTCTACTAAGGAAACTAGTAGCTTAACACTCCAAGTGGAAATATGATAATTCTGGATGATCAAAAGCATATTAGCATGCTCAGTATTAAAACATGTAAAAAATAATAAACAGGTAACATTTTAAATATAGAAAATAGAAATGCAGTAACATATTATAATCAGCTAGTGGACAACTATGAACAGTTAAATTACCTAATACATCTCGCGTTGCCACTTCAGTTGCACACCGCTTCCTTTCTTCTATGGTGGATCCTCCAACAACAGACCCCAAGATTGCTGCTCCACCTGTCTGAGATTCAGATACTACTAGAATTAGTTATCGAACTAAGAGTAGCAAAGTACAACTTATATAATGATGATATCAATCTATGGTGCTTGGATATAAGAGGTTTTAGTGTCAAGACTGGATTGATATTGCATTCTCCTGACCCCGTAAAATAGGATTCCAGACTTTCTTTTGTACACATTTAGAAAAAAAAAAAAAAAAACCAAATATCAAGTAATTAAATGGACCAAAAGATTAATACTCACTGTAAATCCACCAAAAAAATATACATCCTTAGTCCATCAAAATGTTCTCAAGCAAATAGAAACAAAGCAAACATATTTCACTACTGCATATAACGAAATCTTAGAAACATCTCCGGCATAATTTTCTTCAAGAATTTGATTATTACCCTGGTGAATCAACAATCATCATGTGTTCCATATTTGGTTAAAAAATATATTATTTTATTATTAACTTCAGCATCTCATCTCATAAATATCATCATCAACATGGAACATTCACAAAAAATATTCCCCTGTTAATATTTGATGTATTTTATTAAATTTTCTTTCATTTAGTATAATTTGTTAGTACAAATACCAACAACAAAAAGTGTGTTTGCAACAGTATCTTACTAAAATTGAATGATTTAGGTAAGATGTAGTTGTCGTTCAAAAGTAATGCATGCAACAATAGACAAGAAAAGAAAAGAAAAGAAACGTGATAAAAGGAGAGGAAGAGATCAAGGTGTTACACGGCATGTTACCCTTTATTTACAGAATCCTCCACGCACACACACACACCCTCCCCCTCCAAAAATATATATTTGGTGCAGCCTGTATGTTGGTAATCTACTATCAAGATCTAATGAAACCTGATTGACCCGAGATGCAATGAAACCCCTCTCGCTATGGCATCACTCCACCATGCACGTAGTGATCAACCAGGTGCTATGATTGTAAACCACTTGCCCAAGAAGAGAAGAGAGGAGAAGAAAACGAAATAGTGGATGGAGGGAAGGATTTTAGGTTTATGGAGTTGGGGCACAACATAGTTTTAATATTCATCTCCTGGTAAGGAAGGATCCATAGAAAATTGAATCTGAACAATTTTTTAACGGGCAGAATGTGCTAATAATATTGGCCCATTAAATCAAATTTTCAATTGTCCGAAATTCAAATATAATAATAAAAATAAAATGGGATCCGAAATGAAAAAGATACAACACAATTGTTATATTAAACCTGGAAGTGAGGTTCGGAACTGGGGATTTGCATCCCTAGTGAATGTGTGATACATCTACACCAGCTTAACTGATTTTTAGGCACAGCCCCTGAAATCCAATGTATTCTATTTCGCCCGTGCATGTGACACAACTCTTTCTTAACATGGAAAATTTGCTATACAAAGTGCACATAGTTCCTTTTCAATAATTGATATACCTTGAATTCACAAGATGATAAGAACTTCAATAATATCAAGCACTAGCGTAAGACTCCTACAACAGCTGAATTGGATTTACTAACAAGAGGTATAAAATTCATAGTTTAAAGTATCGGCCGATACCGATCCGATACGGCCGATACCGATACAGTTTGGCATGTCCCGATCCGATACCGACCGATATCCGATACTGACGATACCGACATTAGAGGTCTCTTTTCCGGTCAATTCGGCAAAAATTATTGAATTAAAAAACCAATTAGCAAGGGTGTAAAAGCATAGTAAGGTTGTAAAAACATATGAAAGAGAAAAATTTATCTATCGCATATAAATCAATCGACAAGGATGACTACTATTTCATTCAATATCAAAAATACTAAGAAACAATACTGAAAATACTTTAAATTATGCATAAATGTATAAAATATATTCTCTAAAATGTTAATAATTTACTAATAGTTGTTTGCTTTCCGATACCAAAAAATCCGATACTCCGATCCGAAACTGCCGATACTACCGATACCGCCGATCCCGATACTCATAGGAATGGTCCGATACCGATTCCGATACCGATACTTTGAACCTTATTAAAATCTCAAATGGAATTTGTGACTAAGGTAGTTTTTAGTTGCATTACTGATAATCAAATGTGTTTCTATCAAATCACATGATAACTCATTTTCCCTGTCACTGATGCTATCAAAATGTCAATGCACAATTTCATTCGACTCAAGGTTGTGAAAAGCGCTAGGCGCTAGTCAGGCGGGCACCTGCCGCCTAGCACCTAGTCCGCCTAGGCGGCCGCCTAGATCTAGGCGGTTGAAAAAAATATCCCAAAAATCTACTGAAAATTGCAAAAAAAAAAAAAAATCCATAAAACTCCAAAACATGCATAGTCGGGCGTCGAGGGGGGGTGTTGGAGGGGGACTAGTAGGCGCCTAGGCATCCATCGAACGGGCAACAGGCGACTAGCGCCTAGGCGGACGCCTAGGACGCCTTTTAGAACACTGATTCGACTCTAGTACTAAAGCCTCTAATTACTACTAGAATTAGGCTCATCTAATAGTTGTAACTCCACATATGCTAAGATTATTTTGTAATCTTTTCATTGCTTGTCGATAGCCCAGATAAGGGAGGAGCACTAAGTAAGCTAGGGATATCAAGTATAAAACTGTCTGTTTTTGGTAGGCTAGGAAAGATGAAAACTCCAAAAATTGGTGCCAGCACGCATGTCTTGTAATGTCCAACACGTATCGGATGCATACAGCATGGACACTCCAAAAAGCACTGAAGATGCACCAAAATGAACGCCTTTTCCATGTTACCGAGGCAGTACCGTGTCTATTCTTCGTGTTCGTTCGTGCAGCATTGCTGATAGATAAAACGTACTATAAACATAAATATAACTGCCAAACTGCCATTACAAATTAATTGCCGACCTTGTCAAGAGCGAGGCAGTCGTCAAGCCACCGCACAGTCCTATCCACTGAAGTCTTATTCCTCTTCTCCGAAACCCAACCCGGCACCTCGTCCGCCAAGCTAGCCCACGCGTCTGGTCTCAACGCCGAGACCAGCTCCACATACTCCGAAGGCATCATCTAACCAGAAAAAAAAAAAAGCAATCACCACCAGCACCCAAAAAACAATATTCCCAATTCCAAAAGAGAAATTTTGAGTTGCCCCCACTTATTTTACCATAATTAAATCCAAGGTGCACCTCACCCCACCGAATTACCATAATGTGCAAAACCCTCCACTTTTAACGGGAATCGTCAATGGCTAACAATCAACTTCTTTTAACTCCCCATTTATGACCCAAATACCCTCACATAAGTGGGGTGCACCTTGAATTATGACCAAAATACCCTCAAATAAGTGGGGTACAACTTGAATTATGGTAAAATAAGTGGGGGTACAACTCAAAATTTCTCTTTTTTACTTATGTAGTTTAAAGAAGTTGACTGTTACGTTAAAAGTGTTTCATACATTATGGTAATTCGAAGGAGTGCACCTTGAATTATGATGAAACAAGTGGGGGAACAACTCAAAATTTCTCTTCCCAAAAGCTAACTAACCATCCGTCGCCCGCTGGGGGTCTCGAAGGAGGCGCCGTGCTTGTTGCTGGCCTGGCACTCCGGAAGGCACTCGATGGAGTCCCTCGGCGAGGCGAAGAAGACGTGGGCGTCGAGCGCGGTCACGCGGGACAGGCCGCCGATGGAGGAGATGGACTTCTGCGGCGGGCAGTCGTAGCTGCGAAAGAATTTGCGTCAGGAGCATTTCGTCGAACAAGTGGTAGGCAATAAAGGAAGAGCTTTTATTCTTACAAGTGTAGGGGGCTGACGTGGAGGAGGTGGGAGTGGGGAGCCGGGAGGGAGCTGAGGAGGTCCGGGGGGAGGAAGTTGGGGAGTGCTTTCCGGGTGGAGAGGAGGAGGGCGGGTGTCTCTATGGGATCCGGGCAGCTGCCCGAATACAGGATGCCTGCCCGGGCTCTTCCGCAGCTTCTTTGTAATGCAAACTTCATATTCTCTTTCTTGCCCTTTGTCTTGAAATGATTTATGTTAATATATATGTGCTTAAGTAACATTTGACCTAGTCAAATTTTGAAGACCTCTGAGCAGTGTTTTAAAAACCGCACATTTATCTGGCCAAGACACTGGATCGAATCAAATCAGTTCAACCAGTGGTTCAACCACTGGGTTAATCTAAGTGGTCCAAGCTTAATACATTATGGATGCTGATTTTTACAAAATTATTTATTTACAATCGAATTTTGAATAAATAATGAATCAATATTGGACCGAACCGAAAAAGTTACTGGTTCACGGTTCAACCGATTGGTCCGGTACGATTTTTGAAACACTGCTCTTGAGTATTTATTTCAATATTAGATATTCAAGTGCCTTCCACATTTCTTGATAAATTGTTTCTCTGTCTTTGGCATCCCTTAGTAAATCAGTTGTTTAAAATTATTTATCATTTATATTATTTAATAATAATATATTTTTTCAAATTATTGACTTATCTTGACACTTTTTTAAATAGCATATACATTTGTCGAAAAAGATCGTTTTGTTTTAATCTTCATACTTCATGTTATGTCGGTTATTCTCCTATCGGTTAGTAGTTGTCGCCCTTTGTCCTCTTACTTTTTGTCAAAAAAGGCAACATAGTTTTGTTATATAGATAGAATTTATATTTCATATATCTCTGATGAATGGTTAGAGATATCTGTCACGTGTTCCATTAACAATCACTCTCACATGCATAATATCAAGTTATTGTTCAGGTAATTCTTGAATATACATATTTGGTATTACTTAGATTGCTTCCTTCTTCTACTTACTTCTCTGTAAAGACTGTAAAATAATATATACTTCCGTTTAAACTAATTCAATTTTAGGACAACTTTTGAAAAGGAGAGGAGTGTCGCTTTTGGAAATTGTTTCTGCTTATGCACTTAGGAAAGAAGCAAGTGTAATAGATAGATGATCGAGGTTTCACAGAAAAACAACAAGAAACAAACGTAGTTGAGACACAAAATTGTATGTGGAAATCCTATTCGAAAAAACCACCACAATGATGACTATTAGTGAGCCCCACAAACCTTAAAATAGTGTAGGTGAACTGACTTAGGGACCAGATAATTTAATTATGATTCCAGACATCCCAACAAATCTTCACCTTTGATTTAATCCTTATCATATATGAAAGAGGGTGCTAGGGATTTGTTGTTGCCAAATTTCCTATGTGAGGCTATCTCCACCTGGAAATATTGAGCAATTTCATACAATGTATGAACTTGCAAATAGGAACCAGCTTGGTAACTTATCGGCTGGATTGTCTTTTTTGTCGACCTTCTTTACCGTAATTATTTTATCCATACGAATTAAGTGATTGTAGCATTCGTTACCATGAACCCTAATTAAAATACCTCTCATGCCCGGGATCCTGCGGCTGGACTGGCTCAGGAGCCTACGGCTGGACCGACTCTAGTTCCTCTTACTCTTCTCAATCTACCTTTTGGATACCTTTGGTGCATCAACATCTACAGACGCATAAGCTTCAGTAAAAGATGTTTCACAAGCAAACTCAAACCAAGTATAAATATCTTGACCCCTGACTAAATCAAAATCAGAAGCCGAAACAGACGCAGCTACCACTAAAGCAGATAAAGTCTTGTTTACCGCCAAGTAAGGCACAGAAGGGAGCATATATTCCTGAACTAGCGGATTTTGCTTTGACCAACCCAAAAGAAAAGGAAGAAGCAAAGAGCACCTCTAATCGAGCGACTTCTCAAGGATTATATTGTGGTTCCTGTAAGCCCCTGATTTTTCAAAAAAATATTAAAATTGGATTTTTTGTAATTTTCTGAAATTTTCTGGGAATTTTCTGTAATTAAATCCAGGGTTTTAAATTATTACATGATTTTTAATTGATAATAAATAACATTAAAATATTATGAAAATAATATTTTTGGGTGTAAAATGAAAAACTGGACTTAGGGTAATTTTTCTGGAATTTATTGGACCTCGGACCTATTTTTAATTACCTAAAAAAACTATTTATTTATTTATTTATTAATTAATTCTTATTATTATTATTATTATTATTATTATTATTATTATTATTATTATTTTCTGTTTAATTTCCGGCCCAGCCCGTTCTCTGGCCCAGCCCGCGGGCTGCCAACCGGCCCAGCCCGCCAACCGCTACCGGGTCGGGTCGGGTCGGGTCGGGTCAGTCAGACCCGACCCGCCGCCTGCCCGACCCGGGCGACGGTGTCTCCCCACGACCATGCCCGGCGCCGCGTTTTCCGCCGCCTCCGGCGGCCAGCCCCACGTCCTCGCTCCGCTCCGCCTTCTACGCCTCGACTCCGCCTCTCCCGGCGGTTCCCTCCCCTATAAAAGCCGAGCCCCTCTCCCCTCCGGCCACCATCTCCCCAGAACCGCCACCCTCGCCACCACGCTGCACCGCCTCCGGCGCCACCGTCCCGCTCGCCGCGCCCAGCCGACTCCCCCGGCCCCTCCTTCTTCTTCCTCCCCTCTCCTCCGCCTGCCTCCGGCCTCGACGACAGCCGCAGCGAGCCGCAGCAGCGCCCCCCTCCCCTCGCCTGAGCCGCCGGACTCCGGCGCCGCCCGGCCTCCAGGGCCTCCGCCTCGCCCCGACGAGCCGCCCCAGCCCCTCTCCGGTGCTCCTCCGGCCGGCCCCGCTCGTCTCCGGCCAAAACCCTAACCCTAATTTCTATTCCTGTGTCGGACACGGACACGGAACACAGTGTCCGTGTCGAGTCGGACACGACGAGACCCCGGGTTTTTTAGTCCCGTTCAGGTGCGTGTATTTTCTTGCTCGTAGCTCGGATTTCGATTCCGTAAATTGTGTTGCGAAGCCTGCATGACCCTCTCGGTGCCCGTGCAACCCGCTCGGGGCATCGCGTCCTATGGTGATCGCACACCGCGATCCAAAAACAGGAGAAACAACGACCCGATTTACCCCGGAACTGAGTACGCCCTGCCAGCCGCATGGATATGGCAACTCCAATATATGGAAACCAAATCCACACGTACGCTGTAATATGAATATCAAATCCACAAGTGGTATAAAATGTAACACAAGTCACAGGGTATAATTTAAATCTCATCCACCAAATCATATAGAAATAAATAACCAGTATCTAAGAAACTAGATCTCAACAAGAAGTATCTAAAGATGATAGTTGGGTGGAAACAAATCCACTACCAACTCAAATGGAGAAGTAAATACAATATAAGTACAACTCACTCAAACAATATAAGTACCAGCTACCAATCACGGCTCGAAGAGAAGACATCCACGGAGCATCTCTATATCCTTCCAAATC
The DNA here is from genome assembly GCA_036927795.1 of Iris macrosiphon. Lineage (NCBI taxonomy): Eukaryota > Viridiplantae > Streptophyta > Magnoliopsida > Asparagales > Iridaceae > Iris > Iris macrosiphon. Next base: position 169,032,806 of record JAYESA010000013.1, on the reverse strand, counting down.
TGTGCTCCTGCAAATACTCAAGAACAGGTACACCTGGCAGCGGACCAGGTCCTCAGAGGGACATAACAAGTATACTTAAACACATGCCAATAAAGTACTGAAATAAATATCCAATGGGTCGCCTAACCATCTAAAGTGAATGCAGTTAAGAACAACTTTCCCCACAAGTGAGCTATCTGGCTGAAAACTGGGATTTTGCATGGTTCGCTTTTGAAGATCCAGGGGCCCAAAGGCACGTCGTCTTTTGAACGGCGGAGGCCCGCCAATGTATATATATGGGTCATCACCACCCGTATCTCCAGCGGAGAATCCGGACGTCACAGAAAAAGTGCAAAGGAGCTCAAATGCGGTACTTGTTGTTCTCCCCACCCCATGCTCTAAGCATGTCACATCCATGACACGATTTGGTCCATAGCCTATTCTTAGTACCCTAGCCCAATCCTGCAACCAAACAAGTACAAGGATGGGACCACCGTACTATAATAAGTTGTGTCCCTGGACCTCTAATAACTGCCAAGTCTACTAGCATGCAAAGTTTCTAACAGCAGTTATCCCTAACGCACGGTCCATACGTACCGATGATCAGTCAATACATGCGTCCGTGATCTATATGAGACTCACAACTCGTGTAAAAATATGTGTCACGGCCAAATGAACCTAATGATACTATATGATAATGGGGTAGTCTCATGTACAGGGTCAATGCAATACATAAGTAAAAACATATCGCGACGTCACCGTCACGAGTATTTTATATAACAATTAAAATATATGAACTAAGGGCAGAAAATAAAGATGCATGCAACATATGGAATGTAAATAACAGTACAATGGCAAGGTATACTTGCCTGGCAAGAACGGCAAAATGTCATGTCCAGATGTCCAATACACAGGACCAGAAGCTATGGCCACAGAACAAATGTCTTCGGATGCTGAAATAAATATCACCAACGTTTCCGGAATGAGCAAAATAGCTAAAAAGCACATCCCTTTCGTCCAATTTGGACACAGGGGCAAAACGGTAATTTCGGACAAAAGTGGGGTCCACGTGTAGCCCACTTTGCACCGAAAAGTGTGCCGAGGGTAACAGTCTCTAAATGGGACAAACTATGGGTCAAACAACTCTAGATGTCAATACGAACCCAACGGTATGTCCAAATTTGGATTCCGATGAGCCGAACAAAATTTGGTCCAAAAAGTCAACTGTGGGACCCGCCAATTGGCGATCTGGTCAACCATCTCAGAAATGCGTGAAATTTGGGTCACAGGACCAGCGCGTTACCACGAGTCCAGTGGCATAAGTTTCGTCGCAATCTGACAATCGTGCACAAAATACTCGCGAGTTCCACAAAAGTGGCGACACGAAATGTGTCCGCGGATACGGTCTGATTTCGGCGCGCACACGCGTCCGAATCAGTCCCCACGAATTTTCACGTGTCCCGTTATGCTGTGTGCACCATTTGGTACACTTGGCACACGGCGGGGCGGTCCCGTTTGGCGGGGCGCGCTCCGATCTCCAACTTTTGGAAAACCGGAAAAAGTGGGTGCGCGCAGTTTTGTGACGAATATAATTTTGTCCACAGCAACTAATAGCACAAAGTTATAATACAGAAAATAAACTAGGTCATGTAATCTACAGGTATCAAAAAGAATCACCGAATTTGGATCTCTGTGGTGGGAGATACGAACTCGGCAATATGGGTGGTCATTTTGGAATTCTGCGATTGCAGAATTCTGTCTGCTCGTCCAACTTTGGACGCTGTTTTTCACCTAGGGGCACACGTTTTCCGAGGTTGACTATAAAACAAATACTGGAGAGGGTTGAGAGAAAATCATACCTATGAAAACGGAACAACGTTTGGATGAGCGAGTCAACGGAAAATCACGCCGGAGCGAAGGTGCTTCGAGTGGAAAACTGTAGTTCGCGATGTCGGCGTCGACGGGCTGGTTGGATGGCTTGGGGAGGCTTCTCTGGCTGAGGTGACGGCTCTAGATGGGAAGAGAAAGTCTGGAGTTTCTAGGTTAGGGTTTTAGAGAGCTATTATATATATATATATATATATATTATATATTAGGGGAGAGAGGGGAAGTTGGATCGCGGGTCATGGGTTTTTTTTCCGCGGGTGAAAGGGCTATAGGGCGGCTTCTCTTTGCTGCAATGAATGGGCGGCTGGAGGGTCTGGTACTCAGCAACTTGCTGCCAAGTTGGAAGGCTAAGGGGTTAATACTAAGGATTGGTAGATGTTGGTTACTAATATTAGTATTATTATTATACTTATTATTGTTATTATTATTATATTCTAATTAGTATTATTTAATTCTATTCTTTTCTTTTCCTTTCTTTCTTTAAATATATATATGTACATATATATAATTGTATATATATATATATATATATATATATATATATATATATATATATTCACACATAAAAAAATTTATATAATAGGGTATTGCACATCGTTAGGCTAGCAACAGCTCAAGGGGTCTCCTACATGGAATAAATTCCGAAAAATTTCTAATGGTCCCACAAGTCCTCTAAGTGCCCGAACTCCTAACATAAAAATTATTAAAAATCTATTTCTCCTATTTAGACCTAATTACTACAATTTAATTAATAACTAATAAATAAAAAAGGTATATACGATTTTCTAGGAAGGGGATTTTACATTCTACCCAACTTGTAAAAATTTCGTCCTCGAAATTAAAATTAAGCCACGATAGAATGCAAGGATGGTCTAAGATTTGCATTGTTTAAGATGCAAGACTAGGTTTAAAGGGGTGGGCGATGTTGCACGTTGCACATCCCGAAAAAAATCATAAAAATCCATATGAGCGAAAAATAGGTTTCTTCATGTGTCATGTCCAATGGTGTGGACACATAAATGCTCTTTTGCATAAAAGCGTCCAACAATTGGAAAATTGCACAAAGATGAGAATTGGATGATGGGCATGTCTAGGATAAGGGTGTAGAATTTGTAGGAAGGCAGTGGCTAGTGTAGTGCTCCAATTATCGGGGCACGGTAAGACGTGACAAGTGATATAACTATTGTAAAATAAAATATCGTGTTCTATCTCTAACTGGACTCAGCTAACCTTAGTCTCACTAACTCAACCAAGTAGGTCAAATTCTTAGGTGAGGGGTTTTACAATCTGCCGAACTTAAAACAATGTCGTCCTCAAAATTAAAATAAGGCAGAATCGGTTAATCCTTTATGTACAATAAGGCAAGTCAGTCGCAATCTTCTTGCGATAACTAAAATCCTAATCATATCCATTGCAATCACTTCTAGGTTAAGATGACCACTGCTCCAATCAAAATTTAACCTATGGTTATCTCTTCTCCCTTTGTTTCAAATTATCCATATCCACATAACATCTCCAAGATTTACATACTCATATAACTTTTACCTCATGATCTCTAACTATCATAATCTCCTTTAGAAGTGGTTTGAGTCCAATATATTCCCATTTTCACTTATAAAATTTTGTATGCCTCAACTCTTTAAATTCCATTCACACCCTCATTATTTCAAATAGGTCGTCCAACCAAAATTTTAATTCTTAATTCAATTCACCAAATTGAAAAATAAATTAAATGCAGTCCACCAATATTCAAGTCTGAAATTCTATTTTTATCCTCTAAATTCAAGTTGGTGATTCTACCTTCATTGTTCAAATTTTAACTCATGCACTTAAGGTATAAATATTGGGTCCTCAATATCAATTTATTGATCCTCATCATCTTATTCATCCTTCTAAATTTCTCAAAATTACAATGGCTTGAACCTCTCCCAATCTAATCTTACTCGATCATAATCTAAAAGAAATTCCTCCCGAGTTGACAATGCACTACTACCCAACTTAGAATTTACCCACTTATCACCTAAGGCTATATACCTTAAGAAAATATCCCTTAATTTATTTACTCATGTCGTTCAATCCTCGAAACTTCAACGCCGATCATATCACATATGATATGTCCTTAATTGCGAAAGAATAATCCTCAAGTATGTGATCGGCCTATGGGGTATATCTACTACTCTCTGTGTATTAAACTTATACCAAGCACGAGATTTCGTCTTTCCGAAGTAAGGGAAGGCGGAGATCAATAATAAAGAGTTCAAGGACGAGGTAATAGAATAGAAGTATCGGGATCAAGGCGTTTAAAGAATTCAAATAGGAATTGTCAAAGCAGTTGTGGATTGAAGTCCTATTTTGGTAATGCCTATCCACATGCTCGCATCGGTACAGTTATGTAATGGATACGATATGCTTAGACATATCTAGAGGGCAAGTACAGGTGTCTACTAGTCAACTATATATCGCAATCCACGTAAAGTATTATTGCAAAGGGCGAATCAAGCGCACTATGGTTGATCAGACCATAATACACTGATTCTGAATTGTATTATTGTGTGCACCCAATAATACATATGCCATGAGCAAGCTCGATAAAAGAATAAGCTTGCAAAAACTAGGCTATAATAGCAGCATAAGTCAAGGTAGTACAGAGATTATAGATACGCTGGATTATGATGAGAGATGTTACAAAATAATTCAAGTTCACAACAACAAAACAAAATAAGCAACAATAATAAAAGGCTCTACAATCTCTACAGTTATCATATTAATTCCATGTCTAAGTCGATAGTCGACAAAGTAGGGATGTGAGCCTCTAAGTTCTATAGTCTGAATAAACACTATCATCTTATGTTAGCATACAATTACTGCCATTCAGTTACACATCATCAATGGATCACAAGGGCTATATGATACTAGGTGGTGAGGTATACTACCCAACTTAGAAGAATTAAACTAATACGGTGACAGTCTTAAGAGGGTCCTACACAATAATCTTGCACATGTAAATAAAACAGAAACTCTTTATTAGGGTATATGAGGGAAAAAAATCTTGGTATTGATTAGGGTATCCTTTCTATGTAGGTAATGGTCATCCTAAGTCTTAGTCATAGCACTTACAAGCAAGTGTCAATGGTAAAGATAGAAGAGTTACTGACCGTCAAGGAGGAAGGGTCTAACTTGTATCGAGGTGAGGGTAAAAATTACACGATTTAAAAACTAAGGGTTAATCATCGGTCACAATCTACAAAATAACTTAAACTTATCAAGTTCTAACTACCAAGCATAAAAATTTTACAATCAAGGCTACAACTATAATCCTAGCAAACTATGAGCCATTAACAAAGAATAAATTTACTTGGCCTACTATCCGAAGTGTCAGATGGCACGAGTTGAAAGATGAAGAGAAGAAACGTATTTAGCCGTCGCAAAATAGCGAGCGCTATGGTCGCAGGGAAACAATATATAAAATAAAGATAGAGGGCTCTAGATAGCATCATGATTTCTAAAGGGAAGTGGTACGCTAGCTACTATGTTTGAGGTATGATTAGGGAAATATTCTATGCATTGCTCTTGGCCTTCTAGGGTACTTGTCTACTAATAACAAGACAATGACATAAGTTTATAGTTCCAATATCATCTAACTATGAAGGTTAGGTTCAGTCCAAACATTAAGTTTTTGGTTTTCTATTGGTTCCTCAATGCTAGGGGCAAACATTATGGTAAAACTTCTAACTATCTCTAGTAGTGTCTATACTACTCAAGTCTTCTTAATACATCAAGGGGTAATGGTATACCAATCTAAAGATAAGGAGTTCTAGGGTTCACTAGATATTCTAAACTTAGTGGTGTGTCTATATTCTCGTTGTATTCTAAATAGGTGTGCTACTCTAATTATCATCTAACAACAGGAACTTCTATATTCTAGGAGAAGGCTATACTTAAAGAACTATTAGGGAAGCACAGGAATCAAGCAGGATGTATTTGTTCAAAATAGAACAGAGAGAAGGAAGATGAATCATAGTCAATTGTGGATGAGATCCTATATTCTAGTCCTAGGTGTAGGCTTGTTCGGTACAGTAACGTAACCAAGACAATATGCTCTTGACCTGCATGGGCCACCACAAAAACATATCACGCCCCAGTCCCAAAAATACGTAGGACTAGGACACGTAAGCATGCCAGCCGCATGGATATGGCAACTCCAATATATGGAAACCAAATCCACACGTACGCTGTAATATGAATATCAAATCCACAAGTGGTATAAAATGTAACACAAGTCACAGGATATAATCTAAATCTCATCCACCAAATCATATAGAAATAAATAACCAATATCTAAGAAACTAGATCTCAACAAGAAGTATCTAAAGATGATAGTTGGGTGGAAACAAATCCACTACCAACTCAAATGGAGAAGTAAATACAATATAAGTACAACTCACTCAAACAATATAAGTACCAGCTACCAATCACGGCTCGAAGAGAAGACATCCACGGAGCATCTCTATATCCTTCCAAATCTGTGCTCCTGCAAATACTCAAGAACAGGTACACCTGGCAGCGGACCAGGTCCTCAGAGGGACATAACAAGTATACTTAAACACATGCCAATAAAGTACTGAAATAAATATCCAATGGGTCGCCTAACCATCTAAAGTGAATGCAGTTAAGAACAACTTTCCCCACAAGTGAGCTATCTGGCTGAAAACTGGGATTTGGCATGGTTCTCTTTTGAAGATCCAGGGGCCCAAAGGTACGTCGTCTTTTGAACGGCGGAGGCCCGCCAATGTATATATATGGGTCATCACCACCCGTATCTCCAGCAGAGAATCCGGGCGTCACAGAAAAAGTGCAAAGGAGCTCAAATGCGGTACTTGTTGTTCTCCCCACCCCATGCTCTAAGCATGTCACATCCATGACACGATTTGGTCCATAGCCTATTCTTAGTACCCTAGCCCAATCCTGCAACCAAACAAGTACAAGGATGGGACCACCGTACTATAATAAGCTGTGTCCCTGGACCTCTAATAACTGCCAAGTCTACTAGCATGCAAAGTTTCTAACAGCAGTTATCCCTAACGCACGGCCCATACGTACCGATGATCAGTCAATACATGCGTCCGTGATCTATATGAGACTCACAACTCGTGTAAAAATATGTGTCACGGCCAAATGAACCTAATGATACTATATGATAATGGGGTAGTCTCATGTACAGGGTCAATGCAATACATAAGTAAAAACATATCGCGACGTCACCGTCACGAGCATTTTATATAACAATTAAAATATATGAACTAAGGGCAGAAAATAAAGATGCATGCAACATATGGAATGTAAATAACAGTACAATGGCAAGGTATACTTGCCTGGCAAGAACGGTAAAATGTCATGTCCAGATGTCCAATACACAGGACCAGAAGCTATGGCCACAGAACAAATATCTCCGGATGCTGAAATAAATATCACCAACGTTTCCGGAATGAGCAAAATAGCTAAAAAGCACATCCCTTTCGTCCAATTTGGACACAGGGGCAAAACGGTAATTTTGGGCAAAAGTGGGGTCCACGTGTGGCCCACTTTCCACCGAAAAGCGTGCCGAGGGTAACAGTCTCTAAATAGGACAAACTATGGGTCAAACAACTCTAGATGTCAATACGAACCCAACGGTATGTCCAAATTTGGATTCCGATGAGCCGAACAAAATTTGGTCCAAAAAGTCAACTGTAGGACCCGCCAATTGGCGATCTGGTCAACCGTCTCAGAAATGCGTGAAATTTGGATCACAGGACCAGCGCGTTACCACGAGTCCAGTGGATCAAGTTTCGTCGCAATCTGACAATCGTGCACAAAATACTCGCGAGTTCCACAAAAGTGACGACACGAAATGTGTCCGCGGATACGGTCTGATTCTGGCGCGCACACGCGTCCGAATCAGTCCCCACGAATTTTCACGTGTCCCGTTATACTGTGTGCACCATTTGGTACACTTGGCACACGGCGGGGCGGTCCCGTTTGGCGGGGCGCGCTCCGATCTCCAACTTTTGGAAAACCGGAAAAAGTGGGTGCGCGCAGTTTTGTGACGAATATAATTTTGTCCACAGCAACTAATAGCACAAAGTTATAATACAGAAAATAAACTAGGTCATGTAATCTACAGGTATCAAAAAGAATCACCGAATTCGGATCTCTGTGGTGGGAGATACGAACTCGGCAATATGGGTGGTCATTTTGGAATTCTGCGATTGCAGAATTCTGTCTGCTCGTCCAACTTTGGACGCTGTTTTTCACCTAGGGGCACACGTTTTCCGAGGTTGACTATAAAACAAATACTGGAGACTGTTGAGGGAAGATCATACCTATGAAAACAGAACAACGTTTGGATGAGCGAGTCAACGGGAAATCATGCCGGAGCGAAGGTGCTTCGAGTGGGAAACTGCAGTTCGCGATGTCGGCGTCGACGGGCTGGTTGGATGGCTTGGGAAGGCTTCTCTGGCTGAGGTGACGGCTCTAGATGGGAAGAGGAAGTCTGGAGTTTCTAGGTTAGGGTTTTAGAGAGCTATTATATATATATATATATATATATATATATATATATATATATATATATATATTATATATATATATATATATATTATATATTAGGGGAGAGAGGGGAAGTTGGATCGCGGTTCATGGGTTTTTTTTCCGCGGGTGAAAGGGCTATAGGGCAGCTTCTCTTTGCTGCAATGAATGGGCTGCTGGAGGGTCTGGTACTCAGCAACTTGCTGCCAAGTTGGAAGGCTAAGGGGTTAATACTAAGGATTGGTAGATGTTGGTTACTAATATTAGTATTATTATTATACTTATTATTGTTATTATTATTATATTCTAATTAGTATTATTTAATTCTATTCTTTTCTTTTCCTTTCTTTCTTTAAATATATATATGTACATATATATAATTGTATATATATATATATATATATATATATATATATATATATATATATATATATATTCACACATAAAAAAATTTATATAATAGGGTATTGCACATCGTTAGGCTAGCAACAGCTCAAGGGGTCTCCTACATGGAATAAATTCCGAAAAATTCCTAATGGTCCCACAAGTCCTCTAAGTGCCCGAACTCCTAACATAAAAATTATTAAAAATCTATTTCTCCTATTTAGACCTAATTACTATAATTTAATTAATAACTAATAAATAAAAAAGGTATATACGATTTTCTAGGAAGGGGGTTTTACAGTTTGTATCATCGTTCCTGACCTGTTGACACTAAGTTTGGTGAATTTGGACACCTTTGACCATGACACGTTTTTCGGTGCAAAGCGGACCCACATGCGAACCCCGTTTTGACCCGAAACTGCCGTTTTTGCCCTTGTCTCCAAATTGGACCCAAGGACAGGCGTTTCTAGCTATTTGATATCTTCTGAGCATGATGGTAATGTTTATTTCAGCATCTGGACACATTTTTGGAAATTTTCCCGAGACACAACTGTAATTGGATCCAAACATCAGGCAAGTACCTGCACTTCAAGTTTAATCTTTATATTGTGATAATTAGTTCCTTGCTCTACTAGCACCATTGGATGTTTACACGTAGTGTTAGACTATTGGATTTCATGTCTTGCTTTTCGTGTCGGGTGGGAGAATACTAGGAGGCATGTAGTTTACCCTTCCCCCTATTGTTTAATAGCTGTTGGTACATGACTGTCCATCAGCCGGATCTCGATTATATTGTTTAATAGCCGTCTATGACGGCCGAATTAGCCTTATAACCCCTACATGCCAACTATGTATTCTAAATACACAAGTTCACACACATAGTTTCTTGTCTTGTTGCAGTTCATGTTATCTTGTTGTAGTTCCATTTTTTTCCTGTCTCATTATATTTCCTGTTTACTCATATCCCTGTTTTACAGCATTTAACTCCTAGTTATGGTTATTACTTATTTATGCATATTCTCAACATGATATTTAGTCAGTCTTTTTCCTACTTGTCATAAATATTTAGTTTAATCTTGTTGTGCATTGTGTACTTTGCTCATTTCCTGACTGGATCCGTTGTTTTAGGCGATGATGAGAACTTTGCCCCTACCTATTGTGATCCCTATGAGGCAGCAGGTGATACAGTTGAGAAGCCGGTTCCTACTCAGGAGACTACTTTTGAGGAGTAGCAGCCAGTTAGCTAGTTTTTTCCCTTTCAGCACAATACTCGGGTTTGTCCCCGATTTATCTTCTGGCTTTGTATTAAACTATGGATTTGTATATCACCTTCTATTTATGAAATCTTAGCATTCCTATTTTCTGTGATTATCCTTGCATGTTTATTATTTTGGATGAGATAGATTTTAATAAATCCCAAAAAATGACCTAGACAGCGTACTACCGCCGACACTGCGGCGTAGGCTGGAAGTACCCACGTACTCGTGCCCGAATACCCGGGTGCGGGTCGTGACACGTTTTTGTGGTAGCCCATGCAAGTCAACGACTAAATTGTTCGGTTTTAACTTAGGGACCGAACAGGCCTGCAATAAGATTGAGGATTTTAGGAAAAGCTCATCCACTTGATTGAATCGTTCTTGATATTCATATCGGCTTCGAATCATTTTATTGACTTGCATCCTGCCTTGATTCCTGTGCGCCTTTATCGTTTATATTTGGATGCAGAGTAAAGGGTCTACCAGTGTCACGCCCCAGTCCCAAAATGCCGAGGGACTGAGCACGTGAGCAATGGCCAGCAACACGCACCGATGGACAACCCAATTTAATGGATCCATCAGGGCATGCTTAAGCTGTAGTCTATCAGTAATATGTTACAAGTCTCAGGTATTTCTAATCTTATCCACAGAAAGTCACAGATTAAATGCCAGAAATTATGCAATAGAAATAATTACTGAAATCTCAAATAAGCTATCTCGGGAACAAATCCGAGAATTAGTCTGTTACATTTAAGAAAAGACAGGAATTTAAAATGCTGGAAATAGAAATACTGTATAACTGAAGCCGGTGCTCAGGTGAAGTCTTCGGCCACTATCTCGTCCTCGGTTCCGGGTTCTGCTCCAAGGAGTGCTCCTGTACCGTACACCTCGGGGTAGATCTCTGCGGCTACACCTGGGGACATAGTCCATTCCAGGTCCTCAGGGGACATAACAAGGTACAGAAAATACAAGCCAAAACATATGCAGTGCAACAATAAAATAAACAGCAGGGTAAATATGTAAACCAGCTAGTGATATGCAAGTGAGAGTTTTAGTCATACTCAGGCTGAGACTACTACAGGATCAGTGTCTAAGAAACCATAGCAGTATTTTCTAGAAGAGCCAGAACTTGTGCCAAAGCTCTGTATCAGAGACTAGGATACCTCCAGATAACATTATTTATATTATAATCAGCCTTGATATGGTAATACTCTCCCCACCCCATGTAATCTCACGTCACAGTTCCAGAATATATCAGGTACAAGTCACGCAAGTTTGAACTAATGCAATGAGTCAGGCTAGAATCTAAGCATGTAAACTGTAATGACATGAATATGTAACCTATACGGAATCACCAGGTATGTCTCAGGCAATTCCGTCACATGAATAGTGTCAGGTGTCCTGGGTTGAGCAGTTAAACAAGTTACATAAGAAACTACCAGAAAATCAAGTAAAATACTATAATCAGAAATGTCTAAGAATTGGCAGGCTTTACTTGCCTACTGATGTATAACCAAGTCCAGGAAATATGTAGCAAGCTGCAAGTTTCGGCGAGGTACACTTGCCTGTGGTTCCGGCTCGGTTCGCAGTTCTGACTTCGGCGGGAATTGCAGGCGGTACTCCGGTTGCTGAAACAAATATCACCATCAGATCCAGAAAATATCAATCAGCTAGAAACGCCTGTCCTTGGGTCCAATTTGGAGACAAGGGCAAAAACGACAGTTTCGGGCCAAAAACGGGGTCCACAGGTGGGCCCGCTTTGCACCGAAAAATGCGTCAGGGTCAAAGGTCTCCAAATTCACCAAACTTAGTGTCAACAGATCAGAAATGCTGATACGAACCCAACGGAACTTTCAGAATTGAATTCCGATGAGCCGTTCACAAAATCGCCCGTCGAGCGGGGCCTATGGGGCCCACGACACACGATTTCGTCAACGTTCTCAGAATCGGACCAAACTTGACCCACAGGACCAGCGTATCACTACGAGTCCGATGGCGCAAGTTTCGTCTCGATCCGACGTGTGTACACAAAGTTAGGTCGAATTGCAGAAAAGACGGATACGGGGCGATGTCCGCGGATACGCGTCGATTCTGGTGTGCACGCACACCCGAATCAGCTTCCGCGAAAACCCACACGTCCGTATCGACGAGGCGCACGTATCTGTGAAGACCGTGCGCGACCAAGTCGTCCCGTTTGGCGGGACGCACTCAGTTCCGGGGTGAATCAGGGTCTGGGTTTTTCCTGTTTTTGGATCGCGGTGTGCGATCACCACAGGACGCGATGTCCCGAACAGTTTATCCGGACACCGAGAGGGTCATACAAGCTTCATAACGCAATTTGCGGAAACAAAAACAGAGCTACGAGCAAAAAGATACACGCACCTGAAGGGGATCGAGAAATCGGGGTTTTCTGTGTCCGTATCGTGTCCTGGACACGTGTCCTCGGCTAGGGTTCCCTGTGTCCGGTGCTGTGTCCGCGTGTCCGGGGCTCTGGGGGTCTGGCCGTCGGTCGGCGAGGTCGGGCCGGGGCTGCGACGGCTCAGGCGAGGGGCGGCGACGCACCGGAGCGGCGGGGGTCGACGGCGCAGGGCTCGGGCGGCTCTCGAACGGCGGGGAGGAGTTGGACTCGGGGTCGGCTCCGCCTGGGGAGGAGGAGGAAGGGGAGAGGAGCTCTGGACGGTGGCTCACGGCTGGAGGAGGTGGCGCAGGAGGCTGATGGCAGCGGCTAGGGGAGGACGGCGGTCGCCGGAGCAGGGTGGAATTAGGGTTAGGGCTCGGGTTGCAGGGGGAAAGGAGGCGGAGGCGAGGGGATTTATAGGAGGCTGGCCGGGCGATCGTGGGCGGGAGAATCGGAGGGGGACGTCGTGGGGAGGTTCTCCGGCCACGTCGCCGGAGAACGCGGCGGGCGACGGGTTTCACGGGGTCGTGGGGGACTGGGGACAGGGGTGACCGGGGTCCGGGTCGGGCGGCTGGCTCCGGGTGAGCGGACCCGCCCGACCCGTTAAGGGTGAGGCTGGGCTGAGATTCATGGGCTCGGCCCACTGGGCCGGGCCGGGCCCAAGGCAGAAAAATAAATAAAAATAGGAATAATGATAATATAATATAAATTAATTAATTAATTAGAAAATAGTTTTTTTTTGGCTTTTAAAAATAGGTCTGATGTCCAATAAAATTCCAGAAAATTACCCTAAGTCCGGTTTTTCATTTTACATCCAAAAATATTATTTTCATAATATTTTAATACTATTTAATATCAATTAAAAATCATTGAATAATTAAAACCCTGTTTTTAAATTACAGAAAATTCCCAGAAAATTCCAGAAAATTCTGAAAATTCCAGTTTTTAAAATTTTGAAAATTCAGGGGGTTTACAATCTACCCCCCTTAAGAGGATTGCGTCCTCGCAATCAAAGAATAACCGGTCAACAGAGATGACGCGGTCGTACGCATCGTTTGAAAATATATCACAAGATACTTCAGGGAAATACTGTTTCCCTAAAATTGAAAGTTTACACTTTCCAGGAAAATCTAGTAAAAATTATAACTTTTATGAAAAACCAGGTTGTTATTAACAAGTTGCAATTTACTAGGTTGGGGCTGAGGTCACGAACCAAGAGGCACGAACTACAACAAGACTAAAAGCGGATAACTATAAATCACTTACTCGCATCGGCGTCCTGCACAGTCATCGCATAAGCTTGCTCTCGTCCTTGAGGTAGATTCCTCTGTTGCTGCTGAGCTTGCTGGTAGGGTGCTGCTCGAGGCGCTGGTGGAGTTTGCTGGTTTGTCCTTGGTGCTCCTTCTCCACGTTGAGTGCAATCCCTTACTGAATGCTGACGGGATCCGCATGCCAAACACAATCCTAGTCTGCGTCGGCATTCCTTGGCGATATGGCCTGCTTTGCCACAGTAGTGACAAGTAAGGAGGACTACCGTTTGTGGTATAGGTGCTTTCTGCTGTTGGTGCAGTCTCTTTGCAGATTTTTCTTGTGCTGCTTTGGTTGGTGCGGATGGGGAAGGCTGCTTCAGTCTGGTCTCTCTCTTGGTGACGCGCTCTATGCGTCGAGCCGCAGCAAGAACGTCCGAGTATGATGTTGGTGCGACGGACCCAATTAGTTTCTGCAGCTCAACGTTCAGTCCGTCGAAGAATTTCTCGGCCTTCTCTTCCTCAGTCGGGATCAGGGTGGGGGCGAAGCGGCTCAGACGAATGAATTCTGCGTTGTACTCTTCCACCGTCATGGAGTCCTGAGTGAGGCGATTGAATTTGTCCCGCAGTTCTGATCGAGCGATGGCAGGAATGTATATCTCCTGGAAGAGTCTGGAGAACTCCTCCCAGGTGACTCGGTCTGGTCCGAGTCGCGTCTCCTCGGATAGCCACCAGTGATGGGCATTGTCCGTCAATTGCATTCGGACGGCAGTCATCCAGCGTTCCCGTGGAAGTTCAGCTGCTTCAAGTTGATGCTGTATGTTGGTGAGCCACTCGTGAACTTCTGTGGGCTCCTCTTTTCCAGAAAAAGTGCGGGGCTTCAGTTGACGGAAGTCAGTGATTGAGCCTGTAGTTGGCCGTCGAGCTGGTAGGTTGGCCTGCCCCAGTGCAGTTACGATGCTGTCCCTTAAGAAGTTAGCTTCGCGACGCTGAGCCTCGTGTTGGACTTGTTGCTGTGCTTGCATCATCGCGTAGATCATTTGAAATATTTGCTGCCCGTCGATCGGCTGTCCTGGTGGGAACACGGGCATTGGTGGGACGAACTGCGGCGGAGGTGGGATGTCGTCGCGCCGGAATCGGGAGGTAGGTTGACCTGCCTGCTGGCTCTGTTGAGTTGGTGGAACTCCTCCGACTGGTGTCACTTCGTTATCATAGGTGACACCTGTAGCTTGGGGTGTTCCGACGGGAGTCTCGTTGCATTCTTGTGGGTCTATTTCTCTGTATCCAAAATAACCACTAAGAGGCGCACAGGAAACAAGGCAAGATGCAAGTTCAAGTTAGTTCGAATACGATACAGATATCAAAAATGATTCAAGCAAGTGGATGAGATTCTAAAATTTATCCTATCTTATTGCAGGCCTGTTCGGTCCCTAAGTTGAAACCGAACAATTTAGTCGTAGACCTGCATGGGCCACCACAAAAACCATGTCACGCCCCAGTCCCAAAATGCCGCGGGACTGAGCACGTGAGCAATGGCCAGCAGCACGCACCGATGGACAACCCAATTTAATGGATCCATCAGGGCATGCTTAAGCTGTAGTCTATCAGTAATATGTTACAAGTCTCAGGTATTTCTAATCTCATCCACAGAAAGTCACAGATTAAATGCCAGAAATTATGCAATAGAAATAATTACTGAAATCTCAAATAAGCTATCTCGGGAACAAATCCGAGAATTAGTCTGTTACATTTAAGAAAAGACAGGAATTTAAAATGCTGGAAATGGAAATACTGTATAACTGAAGCCGGTGCTCAGGTGAAGTCTTCGGCCACTATCTCGTCCTCGGTTCCGGGTTCTGCTCCAAGGAGTGCTCCTGTACCGTACACCTCGGGGTAGATCTCTGCGGCTACACCTGGGGACATAGTCCATTCCAGGTCCTCAGGGGACATAACAAGGTACAGAAAATACAAGCCAAAACATATGCAGTGCAGCAATAAAATAAATAGCAGGGTATATATGTAAACCAGCTAGTGATATGCAAGTGAGAGTTTTAGTCATACTCAGGCTGAGACTACTACAGGATCAGTGTCTAAGAAACCATAGCAGTATTTTTTAGAAGAGCCAGAACTTGTGCCAAAGCTCTGTATCAGAGACTAGGACACCTCCAGATAATATTATTTACATTATAATCAGCCTTGATATGGTAATACTCTCCCCACCCCATGTAATCTCACGTCACAGTTCCAGAATATATCAGGTACAAGTCACGCAAGTTTGAACTAATGCAATGAGTCAGGCTAGAATCTAAGCATATAAACTGTAATGACATGAATATGTAACCTATACGGAATCACCAGGTATGTCTCAGGCAATTCCGTCACATGAATAGTGTCAGGTGTCCTGGGTTGAGCAGTTAAACAAGTTACATAAGAAACTACCAGAAAATCAAGTAAAATACTATAATCAGAAATGTCTAAGAATTGGCAGACTTTACTTGCCCACTGATGTATAACCAAGTCCAGGAAATATGTAGCAAGCTGCAAGTTTCGGCGAGGTACACTTGCCTGTGGTTCCGGCTCGGTTCGCAGTTCTGACTTCGGCGGGAATTGCAGGCGGTACTCCGGTTGCTGAAACAAACATCACCATCAGATCCAGAAAATATCAATCAGCTAGAAACGCCTGTCCTTGGGTCCAATTTGGAGACAAGGACAAAAATGGCAGTTTCGGGCCAAAAACGGGGTCCACCGGTGGGCCCGCTTTGCACCGAAAAATGCGTCAGGGTCAAAGGTCTCCAAATTCACCAAACTTAGTGTCAACAGGTCAGAAACGCTGATACGAACCCAACGGAACTTTCAGAATTGAATTCCGATGAGCCGTTCACAAAATCGCCCGTCGAGCGGGGCCTGTGGGGCCCACGACACACGATTTCGTCAACGTTCTCAGAATCGGACCAAACTTGGCCCACAGGACCAGTGTATCGCTACGAGTCCGATGGCGCAAGTTTTGTCTCGATCGGACGTGTGTACACAAAGTTAGGTCAAATTGTAGAAAAGACGGATACGGGGCGATGTCCGCGGATACGCGTCGATTTCGGTGTGCACGCACACCCGAATCAGCCTCCGCGAAAACCCACACGTCCGTATCGACGAGGCGCACGTATCTGTGAAGACCGCGCGCGACCAAGTCGTCCCGTTTGGCGGGGCGCACTCAGTTCCGGGGTGAATCAGGGTCTGGGTTTTTCCTATTTTTGGATCGCGGTATGCGATCACCACAGGACGCGATGTCCCGAACAGTTTGTCCGGACACCGAGAGGGTCATACAGGCTTCACAACGCAATTTGCGGAAACGAAAACAGAGCTACGAGCAAAAAGATACACGCACCTGAAGGGGATCGAGAAATCGGGGTTTTCTGTGTCCGTATCGTGTCCTGGACACGTGTCCTCGGCTAGGGTTCCCTGTGTCCGGTGCTGTGTCCGCGTGTCCAGGGCTCTGGGGGTCTGGCCGTCGGTCGGCGAGGTCGGGCCGGGGCTGCGGCGGCTCAGGCGAGGGGCGGCGACGCACCGGAGCGGCGGGGGTCGACGGCGCAGGGCTCGGGCGGCTCTCGAACGGCGGGGAGGAGTTGGACTCGGGGTCGGCTCCGCCTGGGGAGGAGAAGGAAGGGGAGAGGAGCTCTGGACGGTGGCTCACGGCTGGAGGAGGTGGCGCAGGAGGCTGATGGCAGCGGCTAGGGGAGGACGGCGGTCGCCGGAGCAGGGTGGAGTTAGGGTTAGGGCTCGGGTTGCAGGGGGAAAGGAGGCGGAGGCGAGGGGATTTATAGGAGGCTGGCCGGGCGGTCGTGGGCGGGAGAATCGGAGGGGGACGTCGTGGGGAGGTTCTCCGGCCACGTCACCGGAGAACGCGGCGGGCGGCGGGTTTCACGGGGTCGTGGGGGACTGGGGACAGGGGTGACCGGGGTCCGGGTCGGGTCGGGCGGCGGGCTCCGGGTGAGCGGACCCGCCCGACCCGTTAAGGGTGAGGCTGGGCTGAGATTCATGGGCTCGGCCCACTGGGCCGGGCCGGGCCCAAGGCAGAAAAATAAATAAAAATAGGAATAATGATAATATAATATAAATTAATTAATTAATTAGAAAATAGTTTTTTTTTGGCTTTTAAAAATAGGTCTGATGTCCAATAAAATCCCAGAAAATTACCCTAAGTCCAGTTTTTCATTTTACATCCAAAAATATTATTTCATAATATTTTAATACTATTTAATATTAATTAAAAATTATTGAATAATTAAAACCCTGTTTTTAAATTACAGAAAATTCCTAGAAAATTCCAGAAAATTCTGAAAATTCCAGTTTTTAAAATTTTGAAAATTCAGGGGGTTTACAACCAGCAAGCGACGAGGTTCCTACAAGATCACCACGAGATGCTCTACCAGCATGACCGTGGAGAACGCGCAGACTCTTAGAGCAGCTAATGCGCGTAAGTAATTTGTAGATACCGTTCCTAGTATTGTTTAGCTTGTGTCTATTGGTTCGTGACCTCAGCCCCAACCTAGAAATTTTAAACTTGCTAATAACCTGAAATGCTTTTATAATTGATAACTGTAGAGATTGTAGAATCTTTTGTTATTATGCTTATTGTAGGTTGTTTTGTGAACTTAAATAATTTGTACCTCCTTTCATCATCATCTAGCGCACTTAAATTTGATGTACTTAACTTATGCTGCTATTCTATAGCCTAGTTTTGCAAGCTTACTCTTTATCAAGCTTGTTCATGACATATGTATTAGTGGGTCGACACACTAATACAATTGTCTATTCAGAATCAGTGTATTACGGTCTGATCAACCTTAGTGCATTTTGATTCGCCATTCGCACTACTTTACGTGGATTGAGATATATAGTTGACTAGTATACTTGCCCTCTAGACATGTCCGAGCATATCATATAGGTTACACAACTGTATTAAAATGAGCATTACCAAGATAGGATTAAATCCACAAATCGCTTGACAATTTCCCACCTGAATTCTTTAAACTCCTTGATCCCGATACTTCTGTTCTATCACCTCACCCTCGAACTCTGTATTATTGATCCTCGTCTTCCCTTATTTCGGAAAGACGAAACCTCGTGCTTGGTATAAGTCTGATACACAGAGAATACTAGATATGTCCCATAGGCCGATCACATACTTGAGGATTTTTCTTTCGAAATTAAGGATATATCATGATCGGCGTCGAAATTTCGAGGATTGAATGACATGAGTAACCATATTAAGGAATATTTTCTTAAAGAATATAGTCTTTTGTGATGAATGGGTAAATTCTAAGTTGGGTAGCAATGCATTTGTCAACTCGAGAGGAATGTCTTTTGGATTGCGACCGAGTAAGATTAGATTGGAAGAAGCAAGCCATTCTAATTTTGAAAATTTAGAGGAGTGACTAAGATAATTAATGAATTGATATCGAGGACCCAATAGTTGTATCTTAGGTACATGATAATGCAAGTAAAATCGTCAATTTGAATTTAGAGGATAGAATTATAGAATTTTAGACTTGAACATTGGTGGACTACATTTAAATTATTTTTCAACTTGATGATTTGATTTAAGAATTAAAATTTGATGGTTGGACTACCTAGTTGGAATATTGAGGATGTGAATGGAATTTAAAAGGTTGAAGCATACAAATGGGAATACTGTTGGACTCGAATCACTTCTAGAGGAAATTATGATAGTTAGAATCGTGAGGCAAATTTATAAGCGTATGCAAATCTTGAAGATGTTATGTGGACTTAATTTAAAATTTGCCTGTGGGTAATTTGAGGAAGTAAAGAAGTGATAACCATAGGTTGAATTTTTGAGTTGAACAGCAGTCATCTTAACCTTGATAATGAGACAAGATTAGGATTTTAATTGTCATAAGGAGATTGCGATCGACTTGCTTTATGTACATGAGAGATTAACAGATTATGGCTTAATTTTAAATTTTGAGGACGAAATTTTTATAAGTTGGGTAGATTGTAAGCCCCTGATTTTTCAAAAAAATATTAAAATTGGATTTTTTACAATTTTCTGGAATTTTCTGGGAATTTTCTGTAATTAAATCCAGGGTTTTGAATTATTACATAATTTTTAATTGATAATAAATAACATTAAAATATTATGAAAATAATATTTTTGGGTGTAAAATGAAAAACTGGATTTAGGGTAATTTTTTTAGAATTTATTGGACCTCGGACCTATTTTTAATTACCTAAAAAACTATTTATTTATTAATTAATTCTTATTATTATTATTATTATTATTATTATTATTATTATTATTATTATTTTTCTGTTTAATTTCCGGCCCAGCCCGTTCTCTGGCCCAGCCCGCCAACCGCTACCGGGTCGGGTCGGGTCAGTCAGACCCGACCCGCCGCCTGCCTGACCCGGGCGACGGTGTCTCCCCACGACCATGCCCGGCACCGCGTTTTCCGCCGCCTCCAGCGGCCAGCCCCACGTCCTCGCTCCGCTCGGCCTTCCCCGCCTCGACTCCGCCTCTCCCAGCGGTTCCCTCCCCTATAAAAGCCGAGCCCCTCTCCCCTCCGGCCACCATCTCCCTAGAACCGCCACCCTCGCCACCACGCTGCACCGCCTCCGGCGCCACCGTCCCGCTCGCCACGCCCAGCCGACTCCCCCGGCCCCTCCTTCTGCTTCCTCCCCTCTCCTCCGCCTGCCTCCGGCCTCGACGACAGCCGCAGCGAGCCGCAACAGCGCCCCCTCCCCTCGCCTGAGCCGCCGGACTCCGGCGCCGCCCGGCCTCCAGGGCCTCCGCCTCGCCCCGACGAGCCGCCCCAGCCCCTCTCCGGTGCTCCTCCGGCCGGCCCCGCCGCGTCTCCGGCCAAAACCCTAACCCTAATTTCTATTCCTGTGTCGGACACGGACACGGGACACTGTGTCCGTGTCGAGTCGGACACGACGAGACCCCGGGTTTTTCAGCCCCGTTCAGGTGCGTGTATTTTCTTGCTCGTAGCTCGGATTTCGATTCCGTAAATTGTGTTGCGAAGCCTGCATGACCCTCTCGGTGCCCCCGCAACCCGCTCGGGGCATCGCGTCCTGTGGTGATCGCACACCGCGATCCAAAAACAGGAAAAATAACGACCCGATTTACCCCGGAACTGAGTACGTCCCGCCAAACGGGACGACTTGGTCGCGCACGGTCTTCACAGATACGTGCGCGTCGTTGATACGGACGTATGAGATTTTACAGAAGTCGATTCGGGTGTGCGTGCACACCGGGATCAACGCGTATCCGCGGACACCTCCCCGTATTCGCCTTTTCTGAATCATGCCCTAACTTTGTGTACACACGTCGGATCGAGACGAAACTTGCGCCATCGGACTCGTAGCGATATGCTGGTCCTGTGACCCAAGTTTGGTTCGATTCTGAGAATATTGACAAAATCGCGTGTCGTGGGCCCTACAGGTCCCACTCGACGGGCGATTTTGTGACGGCTCATCGGAATCCAATTCTGGAAGTTCCGTTGGGTTCGTATCATTGTTCCTGACCTGTTGACACTAAGTTTGGTGAATTTGGACACCTTTGACCCTGACACATTTTTTGGTGCAAAGCGGGCCCACATGCGGACCCCGTTTTGACCCGAAACTGCCGTTTTTGCTCTTGTCTCCAAATTGGACCCAAGGACAGGCGTTTCTAGCTATTTGATATCTTTTGAGCATGATGGTAATGTTTATTTCAGCATCTGGACATATTTCTGGAAATTTTCTCGAGACACAACTGTAATTGGATCCAAACATCAGGCAAGTACCTGCACTTCAAGTTTAATCTTTATATTGTGATAATTAGTTCCTTGCTCTACTAGCACCATTGGATGTTTACACGTAGTGTTAGACTATTAGATTTTATGTCTTGCTTTTCGTGTCGGGTGGGAGAATACTAGGAGGCATGTAGTTTACCCTTCCCCCTATTGTTTAATAGCTGTTGGTACATGACTGTCCATCAGCCGGATCTCGATTATATTGTTTAATAGCCGTCTATGACGGCCGGATTAGCCTTATAACCCCTACATGCCAACTATGTATTCTAAATACACAAGTTCACACACATAGTTTCTTGTCTTGTTGCAGTTCATGTTATCTTGTTGTAGTTCCATTTTTTTTCCTGTCTCATTATATTTCCTGTTTACTCATATCCCTGTTTTACAGCATTTAACTCCTAGTTATGGTTATTACTTATTTATGCATATTCTCAACATGATACTTAGTCAGTCTTTTTTCTACTTGTCATAAATATTTAGTTTAATCTTGTTGTGCATTGTGTACTTTGCTCCTTTCCTGACTGGATCCGTTATTTTAGGCGATGATGAGAACTTTGCCCCTACCTATTGTGATCCCTATGAGGCAGCAGGTGATACAGTTGAGAAGCCGGTTCCTACTCAGGAGACTACTTTTGAGGAGTAGCAGCCAGTTAGCTAGTTTTTTCCCTTTCAGCACAATACTCGGGTTTGTCCCCGATTTATCTTCTGGCTTTGTATTAAACTATGGATTTGTATATCACCTTCTGTTTATGAAATCTAAGCATTCCTATTTCCTGTGATTATCCTTGCCTGTTTATTATTGTGGATGAGATAGATTTTAATAAATCCCAGAAAATGACCTCGACAGCGTACTACCGCCGACACTGCGGCGTAGGCTGGACGTACCCACGTACTCGTGCCCGAATACCCGGGTGCGGGTCGTGACAGTTCCAGCAATGAGATATGGTAATTGTTGACCCGAGATGAAATAGAAAAAAGTAATAAATTGTGATTCGGATTTACCGGGACGATGATCCTAGACCTATAATTAATAACTAAAATCTAATAATTTAGAAATAGTACTCTAGAACCCTAAAATAACTCAATAGAGTAAAAATATCCATTTTAGGTTTATACTAATTTTTAGAAATTTATCGTAATAATTACACTAAGAAAATTATTAACCGACGAATCATAGAAATTACTACAGGCAGCCATAACATCAGAAGGACCCAAAAACTTATCCATAGGCCATAAACTAGGTGCTATAATTTTATGAGTTTATTTACTATCTTTAACAATGAGAAAATAAATAAATTAGATTTTTAGATAATTAAATTAATTATATAGAAAAGTTTTAGAAATTATTAAACGAAAAGTTTGCATCATTTTTACCTCATATTAGGTTATTAGCTTTTAAATGGTTTATAATAATATTTGGTGATTTTTAGAATTTATTTTTTATTTTTATGATTTATTTTAATTAAAAAGTAATTAAAGAAAAGGAGAATAAAAACGTAAAACATAATCCCACCCCCTACATCCATGTGCAGTGCGGCCCATGTGTTAGTCATAGGGCCACGTACACATGGGCCCTCATGTCGGTGAGATGGGGGTGGGCACCCACTCGGTGGACTAGGTCCGAGGGATAGGGACGCATAGCCCCTTTTAGGCCACAGCATCAGGCGGGCGCCACTGTGGGAAGCTTAATTCGGCTCCTTAGCCGAGTAGAAGAAGGGGAGCGGTGGCTTACCCTATAAATAATATATTATATTTTTTCTGAACCCTAATTTCTTTTCTTCTCTTTCCTGTAATTTTTAGAGAGTTTTGGCAATTTGCAAGGAGCTTTTCAACTCCTTCTCGAACTCAAAAACATGTATAATTTTATGTAAAACTATTTTAAGATGTGTAGTATTTGATTATTATTTGATTTAAATTTAGAGTATTGTCATGTTTTTCTAGAAATCACCCAAATTGCTGTATTTTATTCTATGACACAATTTTGGAGAAGATATTACTTTTAGCCACTAGATCAAAATATGTATCTATAAATTTTTATCAGATCTAGACAGGACCTAGTTATACCATAAAGAATTTCAAAAAAAAATTTGAACTTTTGATAGTTACTAAAAATACAAACCCCATGTGATTTCCATCTTGGATTAAGTTTGCCGAAATGCAGTATTTCAGCCGTATCTTTTACATACTAACTCGAATGGCAATTTCGAGCATACTAACATGTACATATCGATGAGACACACCAATATAGCTTGTTAATTTTAAATTTTGAGACAGTTTTTTGACATAATTCTGACCTCGGTCTGTGTATGGTCACGAGCCTTGAAGGTCTACATTTTCTGTTTTAAGGTGCCTATGACCAATCCTAATGATATGGATTAGGTAAGAACTGTAGAAATCCTAAGAATCTTGATGACTTTTAGGCTAAGTAATAATATGGGCATTTTTGTTATTTGTTGTAACTAACCTAGTTTCGTAATTTTATACGTTGGAATCATGGGTACGTATTGTTGCTGATTTTGTGGGATAGCTAGTGGATGTTGCTAAAGAGTAGCTACCAGCTGTTATTCAGTATTCATCGAGAGAATATGCAAGTATTGCATTTATGTTTTTGGTACATGTACAGTATATTGTATGTTTCATCTTTTCATGGTTTCCTAAATTGATTCTATTTCACTATTGACATGTGCACGCGAGATAGGTCTTACTCATATTTTATGTACCTTACATGATATACTTGATCCTTGTTACATGCTACTTAATTTTTATACATGTTACCGAATCATTACTTGTACATGATAGTTAACAAAACTTGGGCGAAAGAATTATATAACTAGGCATGTGGAATACGTATTAAACAAATCCTCTCTTGTTGAATATTGTTAGATATTAGTCATGCACAACACATATCAACTAACTTATTATCCCATAGCAATCTACATGCTAAACGTAGAATTCTAAATAATACAGTACATGAGATGATATTATTGGTATTTTTCTCGCATGACATCACTGTTATCTTAGTGGTCACATATTGATAGTAGTTTCTCTTCGTTGTACTCTCACATGCATATAGTTTATTCCTTCCATGTTAACATACACATATATTTTGCTGTGTAGCTTTAGCATAAACTACTTTACTTGCTCAAATCCTAACTAAATAACCATTATTTAAGCTTTAGACGAGGAGGATTATCCTACTCATTACAATGAGCATGATGGTGATATTGGTAGTATAAATATTATCGATGGTGCATATTTGGTAGAGGATGACACTTCATGAGAGGCTTAGTTTATTGGTAGTTTTAGTTTACTTTATTATTATTATTATTTATCAGATTTGTTCCCGAGACTGAGATCACTTTATGATGTAATGTTGAGATTTCTTTGGAGAGTATTTTATTTGATTTAGAGACTTTTAGACATATGATTTGTTATCTTTTTTATAGTTATATTATTATGATTTAGCTAGTTAGAAATTTGATTATTGATTATTGTATTAGATGATAATATATTATTGAAGATAGACTTGACCACGTACTCGTATCCAATTTATTTGAAAGAAGTCATGACAAGTTTTTATGGTGCCCCATGCAAGCCAGTTTTTGCAAATAATGATAATTTGTGGTAGTACTTAAGTTGGTCGTACTACTGCGAGCCTGCGAATGAATAATGATATAAGGATAAGTCTAGAAAGATAAGTTCTCAATCACATATATGTTCTTAGATTAATATCTTGACTAAGTATTCTTAGAGTGAATCATTATGTTTAAGTTCTTACTTATAGGTGCTTTAATTTCTGACAGTTTGTAGTTGGTTTAAAATATGTCTATTATAGAGTAGCTAGTCCTTGTTTATAATCCTTTCAGAATGGTTGATAGTTGACGTATGATCCCCCCCCCCCCACCGCGAACACCCAACTATCAGAGAGTTTGCATGCCAACAACCCAGTGAAGTGCCTCTAGCTAGGGGTAGCATACCTTCGGAGTCTGAAGCTGATAGTGTGAATTCTAACCACACAATACTGTCAACTGTCCTGTATGTAGATGCATGTAGTAAACTCCTATATGGCTGGAAACGACAAAGAAAGCAGTAGAAATAGGACGAATTAGTGCTTGGATAGCATGGATAACACGATCCAAGAGTTGTGGGCCACAATAATGCAAATGATGGCATATCAACAGGCTATTGTACCAACACCTCCAACCAATCCGGAGCTGAAGATAGAAGACCACCAGGAGTCTATTGTTCCTGACTCGAATATAACAAATGCTAGGGGGTGGGCTCCAGCTAGTGATGCCAGTTGCTCAACCAACCGTTGTTCAGCCAACTGCGGTTCAACAAACTGTTGCAGCAGCAATTCCCGATGCTATTCAAAATTTAGTAGCTCTTTGCAAACAGGAATAACTTCCAGAGGGCGTGTATATTCTGGATGCTATTCAGAACTTTTAAAAAAATCCTATTATTTGTTGCAAATATGCGAAAATAATTTGTGTAAGTACTTCTTAATGTTGACAACATAGATACCTTTTTAAGGAAACATCAAAACCAATTTATGAAACAGAATTCAAGGAACTTGGTGTCACTACCACATTTCTAGATAGGGGTATTTTTGTCAATTCATATTATTTATATATGTTGTGTTTATATTTATATATTGTGTTATTTATTGATTAGTGAAATAGACTAATTATTTGGACTTGACACTAGTGGACCTAATTAGACATGACATGACACATTGAACACAATAGTTAGACTAGCTCATCCCTCCACCAATTTCATCTCAAATCACTCTCATTCCCTTCTATTTTCATCATCCAAGGAGCATTGGAGCTTGGATTGTAAGGAGAACTTGGAGAAGAAGGAGTTGGGTAGGAGCTTGTGTCATAATTGTGTCCATTTAAACTTTTTATTAGGAATCCATCTTCCAATAGGTATAATTCTAATTTTTCTTTTATTTTAGACTCTAATTCATGCATTTGACCATTAGGAACCCTTCTTTGGCTTAGGGCTACCAATAGGAAAAAGAACTAGGTTCATAGGACCCCTATTGTGACTTCTATATTAAGTTTTGTGCCCAATTTGGTAAAAAACTGAGATTGGCACAAAAAGTGTTTTTCTATTGGTCAATTAGATCTAATTAGACTTAGATTGAGTGTGTGCGGCTATCTACGTGTCCATAATTGGATATTGGTAAGTCGTATCATGATGCTTTGTGATATGCTATGATACGGGGGTTCATTTTGGGTGATTTGTGTATGTTAGCATAATTACTTTATAAATTTTATTAGAACTAATTACTTTAGTTGTATTATGATGGTTTTGATATGTATGAGTGGTATTTGTTATATGTTGGGGGGGTTTGGTATTTAATTGGAGTGCGTATCATGAAATTCCTAATTGTGCACTAGAGGTATTTGAGGATTTGACTTATATATATATATATATATATATATATATATATATATATATATATATAGAGAGAGAGAGAGAGAGAGAGGAAGGATCGACATTCCCGCTATTTTTGCATCCCCGCTCATCTCCGAAATAGGAACCGTTGGATGTTGTTTAAGTCATCTAATCTTAACCGTTGAGTTGAACGGTTCAACTCAACGGTTAAGAATATATGACTTAAACAACATCCAACGGATGCTATCATGGGGATGGATGGGGATGCACTATTTGCGGGGATGCCAATCTTTCCTCATATATATATATATATATATATATATATACATATATATATATATATATACATATATATATATATATATATATACATATATATATATATATATATGTGTGTGTGTGTGTGTGTGTGTGTGTGTGTGTGTGCGCATTTATATATGTATATGTATATATAAGTTGTGGTTGTGTGTTGTGCGAGCAAGAGGAATTTTCAGGTTATGTGAGTGACTTGTGCATACACTGTAAAAATCGAGTGCTGTTCTCATTGAACTGTGGCTTGAATATATGCATACTTAGTTATGTGTGAGTTTGAAGTGTGTTGACTTGGAAGGACGATGGAGCTCTTCACTTGGAGAAGAGCCATGTAGTTGCAGTGAGCAAGTGAGAGACTGGGTAGTTGCAGTGCACTTTAGAGGAGTGCTCGGGTTAATGTGACTGTGAGATTTCAATTAAGTGTATGTGTGTTCGTTACTGGGTAAGTTGTGTGTAGTGTATACACAGGTGTGGAGGATTGGTTGCTCCTCATGTGTAGTCTGTGTGCAAATGTGCACAAAGTGTGAAGGGAAATGATATCAATTGTAAGGGGGTAGGCTTTGGTGCCAGCAAGTTGAAATGAGAAAATGAAGAATTAAGCAACATCAGCAAACAGAGAGTAGGAGTGGTGTTTCAGATATCTGGTAATAGAAGGGGCTCGGGTTGGATGCAGTGAAGAGGGAGTGAGGTGAGAGGGATTAGCTTGGGACTAATAGTGATGGGGATCAAGAAGCAGCACCAGCAGGATGCTGTAAGGGGAGTATTAGTGCAATATTGATACTGTATGGGAGTATCAGTGCAATATTGATACTGGAGGGATATGGATTGTGTTAGATAGGCTTCTGATATCATGGGATAAGATATCAAGTGATAGATTGATGATGGTTAGTATTAGTTAGTGACTTGAATGAAGTATCAGAATAGGGGTTGGACTTAGTGAGTTCAACTGATACACAAGTGTGTATCCCTGGGTATGAGATCGAGTGTCTAGTAGGTTAGGGTGATGTGAGGTATGAAATGAGTGAAGGTGCTAGTGTGCTTAGTGAGTGTGTGTGAGGGTAAGATTAATATGAATACCATAGTGTATCATTGTTAGGGGTGTATCAAGATGCTAGGGACGTAAGTGTTAGTTGTGTGCAAGTAAAATATTGAGTGTTGAGCAGTAATAATGTCTAGTAAGATGAAGTGAGTATTTGTAAACCCCATCGACCAATTTAGGATTTATATTTTTATTAAATCAAGAGACTAGGATTTATTTGGAATTAATTAGGATTATTGAGCGTCAATTATACGTCTTAATATACCTTGACGTTGCTTCGAGGTTGGAGCACCACACCAGTAGTCATCTTCCACCCAAGGTCACGAACATCTCTTAGGCATGCCAGACTACCCCCTGGCCATGGTGCAACATTAAATACTCGTCATTGCGTCTCACCTTAGCTACGCAATGGCCGTAATTTTGCCTTGTGCTTTAATTATTAATTTAATTAGTTTGGGGGCCAATTTCATCTCAAACAGGACCTAACCCAGCCCATGAACACTTCTATGTGGACCAGCCCCCACTCCCTAGAGCCCTGGCCGGCCCAAACCCCGAGAACAGCCCACGAATCCATATCACCTATATAAATATGCCTTTTCCCTCATATTGAAACCCTAGAACAGCACCACCACCCTCAAAACCCTAGCTGTTCCCTTGCATCCCGAGCTACCCCCCCCCCCCCCCCACTTCCGACCAGTCACCGTCCTCAGGCCGCCACCCAACCACCGGACCATCCCTTCGCCACTGGACCACCACCCCCACTGCCAGCGCAGCACCCCCATCCACCACCGCCGCCATCTCCTTCAACCTCATCAACTTCTCTATTAACCCGACTCCAAAGTCGCTGTCCCCGAGCGACCCCGCCGCCTCGGTCACCGCCCACCACCCTTCCCAGGCCTACGCCGACCGTCCCAGCACCGTTCTCAGCCGCCCCGCCGCTACCAAAGCCGCTACCGCCGCGGTTGCGTCTGCTGCTGCTGCTGCTGCACGTACTGCCGCTGTTGCCGCTGCTGCGTGGACTGCCGACCAGAGCTCCGTCGATCGACGGCGAGCGAGCACGTCGACGAAGCAGTTTCCCCTCGCCCTAGTGATCAGGTACTCGTCCACCAATATTACTTGCTTTGTGTCCTATCATCCTTCCATTGTGTCGTCGTGTCGTGTATCCTAGGGTTGGACACAAGTGATGAAATGAGAAACCCTATATGGTTATGTACGAGTATTAAATAAATTAGATAGTAAATTAATAAATAAGCAATTAACTTGATGTTATGACCTATGATTTAAGACTTATAATTCACCTGTAAGCGTAGACATAGACCTAGCACATTTATTATGGAAATCAAATGGCGGGTAATTCAACAAGACGTAATGTAGTTCGTAAACCAATAGCGTAGTAATAATTGTCTCAAGGCACACGATAATCGAGGACAGAACACGTGTACGCCCTAACTACGTGCACACGTGACGCTGTATTCGATCAACCGTGATCTTGCGACAGTACCTAAGAGCAGCGTCGTAAATTATGTATGCATTTGCGTTAGTGTCTGATATAAATTTCTATATTATATTGTATGATTAGGGTCATTGGATCAGCCAGGAGACACTGCAGGAGCAGGCTATTGGCATTCACATCTTGAGGACTCAGGCAAGATACCTTGCAATATTTACTGTCTAATTTAAATTATGCATAAGTTGTATTGTATTCTTGTTGCTTTCCTTTTATACAACTGTGCGCGTCCGAGATTGACTCGGGTGCTGTCGACGGATACGTCGATAATTAGTATACTTGACCTAGTTCGTAGTTGACTCACCCCATTGGAGGATACTCTGATATCTTCCGAGACCTAACACTTCTACACGTTCGTGGTGACAATTTCATATTGGGATGCGGGTTCGTGTGCTCGACTAGCTATCGGCGCGTGTGACATGCATCACGGTTAGTAAGTAATTCAGGATTATTTCAGTGTAGAGACTTGGCATTTAGATACGGTGTATGCACGTCGAGTATTCGACTTGGATATATATACATTGGGCGGGGAGGACAACTAGTAGGCATATGGGACACCCCACCCCTTACACTGACACCGCACTCGACGGAGTGATACAGACGTATATATATATTACTGATACCACATTCTGTAGAGTGTTGGACGTTACTTGGTGATATTACAAATACCACACTCTATAGAACGTTGGACGTTATTGTATTCCTGCGCCCATGTTATAGGGAGCATGCGTGGCATATACTAGCCAGTTGTCACGACTGGTAAATTACGTCAGCATATGTCTAGCTTACACCTTCCCATATACTCACAGTTGTCCCCACATTGCATTCACTTAGATGGTTAGCACACCCTTTATTGTATTTACTTTATTCAGTATTTATATATGGCATGCATCTATGTATCTTGTTACGTCCCTCTGAGGACCTGGTACCTTTCCAGATTTGGACGAGGCATATTACCCCATAGTGTACGGCCCAGGACATGAGACGAGGTTCGCTACAGCAGAGGAGCTAGAGGTGTTACCGTCAGAGTTCCCATGATCAGTTGGTAGGCCTTCTGCCTAGGATTGGGAGCATCATTATCTAGTCAGCCGATGCCCTAGTCATTACTCTTTTATCTATCATTTTAGTACTTTATTTCGTCATAGTAGTGGGTTTGTTCCCACCAGACATTCTTGGTTGTACTATGATATCTTGAGACTGGTGTTTATCTTCCAGCAGTTTATTTAGTACTTCTTGTTGTTTTATATTGTGGATGAGATTAGATTACTTGTTGCTGATACATATATATATGGGACATGTTAGTACTTAGGACAGCGTAGCACTCTTCGTTAGGATCCATTAAATTGGGACATCCTCGGAGATGTGATAGCTGGCTATTGTCACGTAGCCTAGTTCCGTGTATTTTGGGACTGGGGCGTGACAGTATTGGTACCATATGGATCCAAGTGAATTGAGTTGGGGTTTGTGTGAAGTCATTAGTATTGAGTGATATCTTGATATTGGGGGTATTAGGATATCATTGATACTAAGATAGTGTTAGACGATAGCTACAAGTTATATATATACTACCTAGAATTATTAACTAGTATATATATATATATATATACAAGTTATATGTTGATAATATATTAACCAATTTATGATATTGGTATTAATATATAAGGTATCCTATCACCTAAACTTAACTGGTATAGCCTTGTAATGGACCTAGAAGCTAGGTATGGACCTAAAATTAAGGTTTTTGCCTAGTTTGATCTAGAATGACCTAGAAATGGCCTAGAAATTATATTTTGATTTATTTTAGCTTAATATTTTTTTATTACACCCAAATGACATGATATTTCATATATAAGTCTGTGTGACACCAGCTCGGACACCGAGTTATACTATTTTCTCATGACCACATGTGAGTACATCTCTCTGTTAGTTTTTATTACATGATAGTGTATATATTACTTGTTCTAGAGCTGTGATACTTGTTTCTAACACATTGCTATACGAACTGGTACTATATGGATCCTGTCAAGAGATATTATACATTTATTGTGTGCAATGGGTACTCCTTATATATGTATTCTATCGTGTACATCGGGTATTCTTGTGCTCGTGTTTATTCATGTGCTTCATGTTCTTACACTATCTCATGTGCTCAGTGTGCTTATATTATATTCATGTGCGTAACGTGTCATGATTGGATCCATGAGTATTGGTTAGGGCGGAAGAGTAGAAGTTGGTTATGTGATCAAATCCGTTAGCGTAATCATGTGTATGTCTATTATACGCCTCACGTATAATCGAGTTACCATAGAATAATTATGTACAACCCAAGCCGATCACATAACGAACTTGTGCTCTAAATCACATAGACAATATTCTAGTTTCTCTTACTTACAGTTTAAGTCATATTACCTGTATTTATCTTTCCAGTTCCTATTGTATTAATTTGCTTGTTTCAGCTGTATTTTTATTTTCTAGATACTTGTGCATTTTGTATTCTTTTATGTTACTTGTCATATATTCTTTACCATGTATTTGAAACTACTTTCAGAGTTTTGTACTTCGCTCCAATCCTGACTGGATATATTTTTCAGATGATTGGTTAGAGAAGATGTGTCCTACCTATTACGGGCCACAGGATGACGAGCCAGTTGAAATAGCACCCGTAGAGCATATTGAGGAAACTTAGCTAGTTTCTTTATTATATTGAATATGTCTTAGTTTAGATATTTTGGCTTGTATTATATTGAGCCTATTGTGCTAGTCTATTAGACTTGGTTATGAGCTGTATTTATGACTTGTGATTTATATTTCTTCTATTTCATATCGAGCCATATTTTCTCTAGTTTTATTGTGATTGGGTATTAATTATCATATTGTCCTCCATTTGAAGTTGAGATATCTTGACAGGTACATTATATATATTGTGTGAGATATTTAGATAGTATTGTTAACCTAGACAGCGTTCTACCGCTGATGCTGTGGCGTAGGCTGGACGTACCCACGTACTCGTTCCCTTACACCGGGTGCAGGTCGTGACACTTGAAAAATGGGACCCAACATATAATACAGGTCTTAAAGTTCTTCTCTCTCCAAATTCAAACACAAATAGTCTCTTAGGGTCCATTTGATTGCAGTCCGAGACTTCATTTTCTATCAAACGTAATAGACGAGTCAAACATGTCTCAATCTGGATGAATGCTTTTTCAAATTTGTCGATCATTTCGGAACTCAGATGGACATTACCAAAACACTAATCTAACGAACATTCCAGAAATAGATGTTGGAGTAAATGAAATGAAACATAATTGACATCCAAACTAGATTTTCTTACTTTCCTAGTTTACATATGCTAAAATGTAAATGTGATGGCTATAAAGCTCTATGTATAATCATAGAAATAAGACATGGTTCATTTAGCAAGACATTGTTAACATTTTGCTAATTTATGCAATATCAAAATGGTTTTGTTTTGTGGAAATTTATAGTTACGTGGGGAAAATATGCTCAAGTTCAATTATACCCAAAACCAAAATCAAGTGAATTGAGTATACTTTTTGAAATGATCAAGGAGCTTTATATGGTGGACATGAAATTTTTTTTTGCATAAAAGTCAATAAATAAAACAAACAATTAAATTTTGGTCCCGGCGGGGCTCGAACCCGCGACCTTCGGCTCATAAGACCAACGCTCTAACCAACTGAGCTACGGGACCAGATGTTTTAATAACTGACGTATACAATAAAATGTAAAAATATAATTCTTAATTACTTACATTTTTAAAATGTACAATAATACTTATCACTTGTTCTTTTAGTTTCGCAATGGAGAATATACAGGTGGCCCGGTGGGTGAGGAGTGGTAATAGGGTCGGACAGCTCACGATCTGTTAATTTCCGAATCAACCCAAACGTTTACTTCATACTCACCCAATCTCTATTTAACACTGACAAACTTTCTACCTCTATATCTAACCTGAATTGCTCTTCCTTGCAAAGGCTTTTCCAACAGAAGCTTGATTTTGATACGAAAATCGAAACCAAAGTGTGCGAAGTTGATGTCACAGGTGTCAGCATATGGGCATGGCCCAGTGAAGTGTGCATGATAGTGTAACATGAGCTTTTGATTTTTACTCTCCTTAACTCAACCTCCAACCCATTTATACGCGACCTATATAATTAAAACTCAGACCCCGATCAGCCTATAAACAGATGGACCCAATCCGACTCGCCTATCCCACTCTTGTCAAATGGGTTGGGTCACGTCCAATTGATCCGATCCGATCCGATCGGCACGGGACTACCCAAAATGTATATATAGCCTCTATCAAGCATTTCCAGTCTTACAAATGGACAGTTGCCATTGAAATAACGTTACCAGGCTCTCCAGCAAGTAATATGGATTGCACAGGAAAAGACCTGAGCATGATGTGGAATTCAAAGTATCCGTGGCATGCTTCTGCGAGAAAAGAGTGTGGCAGACACAATAGCTGTTGCGTCTCTTTCATCTGGACACTGTACATAAACTAACACAGATCATACATTACTTGGCAATCGGAAGATATTAAGTTGTTTATTTTGTCAATATGTTTGAAGATCGGGTTACAACATAACCAGCAGTACAAAGAATTAAACTCCAAAGAACATTCACAGCAAGTCACAAATCAATTTCATGTCGAGCAGCATTTTCTGGCAGTTCCAGTCTCTTCTGCTGCCGCTGACACCACGATCGTCTTCCCTTCCTTGATGCCGCCGCCATTTGCAGCAGCCACAGGATCACCCGGGGAGGACAGGGTTTTCTTACTGATGGTCCTGTATATCTCCGCGAGGATCATCTGGAAGGCGTTCTCCACGTTCGTGGCCTCGAGCGCAGAGGTCTCGATGAAGGACAGGCCTTCCTTCTCGGCGTAGCTCTGGGCATCTTCAGGGGCGACTGCGCGGAGGTGCTTGAGGTCGGTCTTGTTCCCGATGAGCATGATCACGATGTTGGAGTCGGCATGGTCCCTTAGTTCCTTAAGCCACCGGCTCACATTCTCGAAGGTGGTGGGCTTGGTCGTGTCGTAGACGAGAAGGGCTCCTAGGGCTCCACGGTAGTAGGCGCTGGTTATTGCACGGTAACGCTCCTGCCCTGCCGTGTCCCATATCTGAGCTTTTATCGTCCTGCTTTCCACCTAAAAATGGTACAAAGTATATAAAACAAAATGTTTATTACATGGATCTTCCCTATGTTTTATGTTTTATGTGAAGAATTATTACACTAACCACCCTTAAAACATAATGCATAGGAGAGGCCCGTGTAATTATTTTCAAAATAAGGGAAGTCCGTGTAATAAACATAAAACATTGAGAAAATTAGTGTAACATTATAAGACCATATATCCGCATTGATATCAAAGTGAAACATTTCCAAGGGCATTAGTGAAATACTAAAATCTTGGTCAACTTAAGAATCCATATAACACCATGAATCCTTGGCATCTTCCTTGCATGTTAGCTGTCAAAGTATTGATATGCAGTTTCGCAAAAATCAAACTTTGTACCTCAAACGATTTGTATTTTAGCTCTGATAGAACCAACTCATATCCTAAACCAACAAATGAACAGCTCGTATTTTTAATGTGTCACTTAGTACTAGCGTATATCGATATCGAAACATTCCTATGGGTATCTGGATGCGGTATCGGCAATATCGGTGGTTTCAGATCGAAATATCAATTTTTTTTGTTATCAGAAAGTAAATAATTATTAATAAATTATTAATATTTTAGAAAATATATTTTATACATTTAGACATAATTTTAAGTATTTCCAGTCATGTTTTTTAGTAGTCTTGAAATTGAAGGAATAGTAGTCACCCTTGACGATTGGTTTACATGCGATAGATAAATTTTATTCTTTTACATGTTTTTTCAACCTATCTTTTTACACCCTTGTTGAATGGTCTTTTTTCGTTCAATTTTTTTTGTCGAGCTGACCGAAAAAGAGATCCCCAATTTTGGTATCGAGTATCGGTCAGTATCGGATCGGAACATGCCAAACCGTATCTGTATCGTCCGTATCAGATCGGTATCGACCGATACTGCAAACTATGTCATTTTACACACCATAACTTAATACTTAGCACTTGAGAACCAAAATCCATTTTACTTCATTACTGCATCATAGTTCATATTTTTATCATTTTACATGGTTGGCTATAGCTGGGTACATGGAAGGGAAAACGAAGTTGACGATGAACATGAATCAGAGACCTTTAAGTTCTTGATACAATAGGGAAGTTGGAGTCCTAGCGAAGAAGCTAGATGTTTCCATGAAAGTATGATGACGACTACAATCTCACCATAAAAGGGACATACAAGTGCATTTGAGAAGGAAAATCATTGTGTGGGCTTATAAACAATCAGATTCAACTGATATGTGATCGCGATAAGGAAGATTGAATATGACTAAGATAAAATAAGGAGAGGGGTAAATGTGGAACTAGCTTGGGGACCATCCAAGTTATGATTGAAGCAATAGGCACTTTTGGTAAACATATCTTGGGGTATTATTTTCTGATTATACTATATATGGACATGATTTATATGTATAATGTCATCCAAGTGTCACTAATAGTCATTCTATAACCGGCAAGTTAAGTTTGAAGTACGTGATGTACCGGTGTCTATGTTGTTCTGGGCGCTAGGTAAGGTGACATGTCTCCCGTCTCGTCTAGGCGTCGCTCAATGAACTTGGATACTTCTATGGTGCTCATATATATTTTTTCTGTTGTACATATATATTTGACCCTAGATGACCCTAGGCGACCATTGCCACAGCCAAGGAAAAATAATCCAGGTCGAGGCGGCAACTATTTACCTGCACACCTTGGCCGTCTAGGCATCGCTTGTGACAACATAGAACAGTGTTAGTTTTCATGAGAAGCATTATCATTTTACTCGTTTTAGGTGGGTTCGAATGTCATATGCATGCATATTTATTGGTTTGACACGTGAACCGGCTATATGTCGTTGGACTGATACCAAAACTGAAACAAGTTCCGTTGGCTTCCAATGCACGTGCCGATCGAGCCAATTTGCGACCGATCTTCGACTCGATCTTCACTACCATGTTTATGGTGATATTGTACACTTGTGTATTGGTTTTCATGGATTTCTGATCTCTCGAGTGTAATCCCCCTGAATTTTCAAGAATTTTTAAATTTGGATTTTTCTGATTTTTCTGGAATTTCCTTGGATTTTTCTGTAATTTAAATCAGGTGTTTTAATTTTTTAAGGGATTTTTAATACTGTTAATTAATGTTAAAATATTATGAAAATAATATTTTGTGGTGTAAAATAGAAAACCAGACATATGGTAATTTTTCGGGAATTTATTGGACCCCGGAAGCCATTTAAAAGTCCTAAAAACTAATTTTAAATTAAACCAAATCTGAACCATATTAAACCCGGTTTAATGGACTGAACCGAACCGAACCGGCCGGTCCAGCTAAACCAACCCGAGCCCAACCCTTAGCGGGTCGGATCCGGGTCAGACCCGACCCGCTAGATCCGCCCGACCCGGCCCACAACTCCTTCTCAGCTCCCCTCCGCCGGCCGACCCGTCGCCTGATCACCTCCCCGCGCCACTCCGGATCCTTGCAACGGCAGCCGACGCCCAGCTCCTCCTCTCCCCCTCTTCCTCTTCCATAACCGCCTTTCTCCTCCGCCTTATATAAACCCGCCTCGGCCACCAGATTTTTCCCTTGCCCTTATCTTCTCCGGCGAGCTCCCATTAACTCCGGCCATCCTCAGTCCCAGCCGACCTCCAGCGCGTCTCTCGGCCTCGTTCCAGACCTCCCGCCTCTGGCCCTCACTGCTGCCACCGACTCTGCTCCGCCGTCCTCCGGTCTCGGCCTCCCTGAACTCCACCGCCGACGAGATACCAGCCCCTCAACGCCTCGAACCGGCTCCGCTGGGTTTCCCAGAGCCGCCAGCTCCTCCGGCCAGTGCAGCCGGCCCCCTCGCAGCGCAGCTCCGCCCTCCTCCGGCCTGCTCCGGCGAAGCACAACCCCTGAACTGAAACCCTAAGGAGAACAGAACCTGGACACGACACAGGACACGGCCCGAGACACAAGGCGGACACGAAGGAGACGCTATTTTCAAGCCCAGTTCAGGTACTTGTAATTTCCTGCTCGTAGCTCGGATTTCGATTCCGTAAATTGCATCGCGTAGCCTGCATGACCCCCTCGGTGCCCGTGCAAACCGCTCGGGGCATCGCGTCCTGTGGTGATCGCACACCGCGATCCAAAAACAGGAAAACCAACGACCCGATTCACCCCGGAACTGAGTACGCCCCGCCAAACGGGACGACTTGGTCGCGTGCGGTCTTTACCGATACGTGCGCATCGTTGATACGGACGTGCGGGATTTCGCAGAAGCTGATTCGGATGTGCGTGCACACCGGAATCAGTGCGTATCCGCAGACACCGCCCCGTATCCGACCATTCTGATTCTCGCTGTAACTTAGTGTACACACGTCGGATCGAGACGAAACTTGCGCCATCAGACTCGTAGCAATACGCTGGTCCTGTGAGCCAAGTTTGATTCGATTCTGAGAACTTTGACAAAATCGCGTGTCGTGGGCCCCACAGGCTCCACCCGACGGGCGATTTTGAGAACGGCTCATCGAAATCCAATTCTGGAAGTTCCGTTGGGTTCGTATCATCGTTCCTGACCTGTTGACACTAAGTTGGACTGATTTGGAGACCTTTGACCCTGACGCGTTTTTCGGTGCAAAGCGACCCACATTTGGACCCCGCCTTGACCCGAAAATGACGTTTTTGCCCTTGTCTCCAAATTGGACTTAAGGACAGGCGTTTTTAGCTGATTAATATTTTCTGGACCTGATGGTGATGTCTATTTCAGCAACCGGAGTACTGCCTGCAATCCCAGCTAAAGTCAGAGCTAAATTGGAAACAGAACCCAGGCAAGTATACCTTGCCAAATCCTGCAGTTTTGTTGCTTATCTCCTGGATTATTTTTCATTCTCTTGCAAGATACTTTGTACACTGGTTGCATGTTTTTCAGTTGTTACTTTCCTGTCATATATAGTTCTTGATGTGCTCTGATTTATTCCTGCTGCTCTAGTCATATTTTCTCTGTTTGCGTGCATGTACATTATTTGCTCTTTCCTTGGATCACTACTTGTTCCATAGACATATTGTAATGGTATATGTTTACTCTGCATTCCTGGAGTTGACTTGACTGATTTCTTTAGTTCCTTGATGATTGTTATTGGGCATTGACTACACTTGAGCAATCTCGATTGTGAGTACCCATTGTACTGCAATAGAGAATTGTTCATTTGACTACCTCTTTCGTGAGCTCCCGTTGGGCTGCGAAAGAGCCATACTATAGACTGTGAGTCCCCGTTGGACTGCTTTCTATAGGATCGTGATCTCCCATTGAGATGCGGTTACCCCGATTGCTTGTAGTCATGTCTGATAGCATCACTGGCATGCCACTGTCTTAGACGTAGTGATTTCTCGTGTCTTATTTGCTTGTGTTTACTTTCTTCTCTATCTTGCATGTCATTTACTGTATTTTGGCTCGTATTCTTTTGTATCTTGCTATGTCCCCTGAGGACCTGGTTTTGTTCTCCAGATTTAGCAGACGAGGAGTACCGCAGCTTACGGACCGGCACCAGACGAGAGTTTGATTGCAGTTGATGGCCCTGCTTCTTAGTTACTGTCTAGCATGTTTTAGTTATTTTTTCTTGTCTTTATTTTCTTGTTTGTCGGTAGTGGATTTGTCTTCACCCGACTTAGTATTATTTCTTGCTGGATATTCGACAGTAACTTTACTTTCAGCATTTAATTCAGTTTTGTTTTAGTTCATGATGTTCTATGGATGAGATTAGTAAACCCTGACTAATATAATACAGCTTAAGTACACTCCGATGGATCCATTAAATTGGGTTTGTCCATCGGTGTGTGCTGCTGGCCATTGCCACGTGTCCAGTCCCTCGGTATTTTGGGACTGGGGCGTGACATCGAGCGTCCCGTATCAGCCCGTACCGGTATAAGGATAAATACGAGAATTCTTGAGAAATCGTGATCTTATTTTCTCATCTCTCTTTATATGCAATTATATAGTTTAAATCGTGTTACTAGTTTGTCTCTCTTGCAAGTGCATGATGTATGGCTAGTCCGGAGGAACTTTGTATAAGTACATGTATACGACTTGAATTGTACTCGAATGGTCAGAATAGTCCGTATGGACTCCCATACTTGCTCGATCATGTCCCCGTACTCGCATCTGAATGCAATAGCATTATCGTGGATGTTTGTGTTTGTAGAATAATTATTTGCATTCTTGTACCGACGCAACCCGAGAGACTAACCGATACCTTTGTGTCAAGGAAGTCCAATTATGTTTCGGCTCTGGCAATGAACAGCTTTCTTGAGTGCGATATACATGGTCGATTCACCGGATGTATAGGACTCGGGAATCGAGAAATAAAAGGAATAGGATAATAACACTTAATCTAAGGTAGAAGCATCCGGTGAGGAGGAATCCATTGTTTCACGCGACCTCGTTGGCTACAGTTTCTAGACTCGGTACCTCCATGTCATATGGACCAAGATATCGTCATGTTCTTGACCCGAAGAGCTCCACAGGCCCAAGCTCGAGATCCTTCAAAATCATGTTTATTTACCAAGTTGCATTGTTCCATTGACGGTATATCAAGTGGATTTTTCATAATCTTGATATGTTATTAATCATGACGTGATACTTCTGATATGCTGTTATTGCTATATTCTATTATTAAAACGTGAGATAATATCTCACATTATTAGGCATGGTGCGCGTACTTGTGTAACGGGCATAGACACGTAGTGCTGTCTTGAGCTAATAGGTATCTTCTTGTTCTTTGTTTGATGTAGAGGGTTGCTATTACCCTATAACAATTTGCGAATCTACATTCAGGATTGTAGATTCACGTCGTTGGCCACTTTCCAACCTTCTACTACTATTATTGTATTTCTTTTCTGCACTATCATTTAATTTCCTCTACCTATATGTACATCTATGTGTATCTATATATGTATTTCATTTCAGCTGCTGTTGATTGTTTATTTATGTCAATCTTGTTCATGGTTTGTAGTCCGTATGGGCTTGTAACTGTGATCTATTATCATGCATGCTTGTTCCCTGGTCAGCCATGGTTATCTGTAGTGGCATGACATGATTTGATTTGTTATCCTTGCATTCTTAGTAATTAGGACTGTGATAACCCTAATTAGTTAATATTAGCAAACAGGTCATGTTTGGTAGTGATTGAATGATTGTCTAGTTTAATCTTATTGCTTGCTAGTCTCATTTACTTTCATTCTTGTTCTCAAGCAAGTGCATTAGTACCGTGTTGTCTCAACTTGCTATTATCATGCATTTACTACTTATCGCTTAGAGTCCAACTTAGAGACGTAGACCGCCTTGGGGTAGTTTTCGACCTCTTGTTCTTGTTTGATGTAAAGGTTGGTTATTGCTCTATCGATGGCCTACGGATCTTCCTCCAATACATGTTTTGCTTTTGTGCTAGTTTTCGACCTACCTTAGAGCACTCCTTGTGGTACTTGCTATTGAAGGCTAACTCATCTGATTTTGTTTAGCCAAATCACATAGCAGGGTCCGAGGATCTTCTAGATATCTCTCTCGATGGCGCTTACCAGATGATGACGGCCCTTGAGCATGAGTGGGTTTCTTACCTTCACCCACTTGTATATATTGTATTTTTGTTTGGATGTTTATCCAAGGGCATGAGTTAGCCATAGTTCTGGGAACTTGTTCCCCCTACACACTACATGATTGTATATGTAAACTGTAAGTATATGTATGATCATATAGTATTGTATATTCTGCTAGCTTATCATTTTGTACAGCTAGTTTATGATCTTATATGCTATAGCGTTTGGGACATCTTACTGTTATTCATACATATGATTATTCTGACTACTTCCTTCTAGTATGGACTGAGATTGGATTTACGTGGACCTAGGAGCCTGATGGCATGTAGCTAACCCCTTTGTCTTTACAGCCGTGATCGTACTTCGAGTACATGAGTATTCAGTAGTGCATAGGTGACCGAGTTATACCCCCGCTCTCCGTATTACGGATCAGGGGCATGACAACATTAGTCTCCCCTTGCAAATAAACTTCCGAAAAGGCTGTGTGAATGAAGATGTATACTGAATTAAGAGTTCTGCTCAAAATAATGGAGCTTACTAACAGAAGGGGCAGAAGACACTGGTAACAGTGTTTGTCACATTCTGGTCTTAAATTCTTAATAGGCAAGTTCAGGACTACATTTAGAAGCGGTCAATTGTGCATAGGCCATGGATTTTAAGAATTCTACTTTGATTACAAAATTTTAAGTCGGATTATCACTTCTACCTATAATGATATTTCTTCATATTCTACTTTTAACTTCCGAAAAAGAACCAAGAGAATAACAGTTAAACATCAATATAGATTTTCGAAATATTTGAAAGCACAGACAAATGACTATCATTATTTTTTTCAAAGAAAAAAAAAAATCAAGAAACAGCATAAACTATCACCTCAAAATTTCCAAATATAAATTTTAGTTAAAGGATATGCTACAATTAATTGTAGACATAAATGAACTTGGACTGAGGCTACAAAACTTCTGGGTTTTGCTAATCCTAGATGGGAGATCAAAGCTTGCCCTCAATAGATCTGAATTGAAGAATTGCCTAGCCGACGAGAAAATTTTGGACAGACTTTCTTCTTCTTGTTATTTAACAAAGATTTCAACTTGGATTTTGACCTAAATGTACCCAAACTTGAACCTCAAATCTTGTTTGTATTGATATCCGAACAACTAAAATCTTGGTCATCTTAAGATCCATAAAACAAAATGAAAATTTACAAGGTCATTGTGAAGTAAAGCATAATAAAGGGAATTTAAATCCTTTAATAGTGCAAATCTGTTGGTCCAACAAATTAACACAGGCAACATTTGGGACTCGCACAAGAAAGAACACATTTCTGACCTTCTATCTTAAAGTTATTATTTACTATTAATAGAAGTTAGACTAGTAATAGTTACAATAGAAGTTCACATGAACTATTATTGATCTGAATATCTGCCACTTTCTAATTACACACAGTGGTCGAAAACAATTAGATTAAAAACAACACTATTTCATTAACCTTTCTATAGTTTTTAACATTCCAGTCCTAGATTTTGAAAATATAATAAAATCCTTTGTCTTCATAATATTTGCTGTCCTCTTCTCTCCTGTGTGGATTTTTTGCTATATAATTTTTCTCCCCTCATCTCGTACAATAACCAATCTGGTCTTGCAACTGCTAGCTGATAACAAACCCGGCCCAAGATTTGTGATCTTATATTTTTTCACAACATTGATTTTGTAAAAATAACACCACAACGATTAGGTCTCTGAAATGGAATAATGGCTCAGGATTCTACAAGCATAGAGTAAATACTTAGCATGGTGACAGAGTCAGTCACACAG
Source organism: Iris macrosiphon (assembly GCA_036927795.1). NCBI lineage: Eukaryota > Viridiplantae > Streptophyta > Magnoliopsida > Asparagales > Iridaceae > Iris > Iris macrosiphon. The sequence goes on along the minus strand of JAYESA010000013.1, from coordinate 168,989,474 downwards.
TCTATGAAAACACCAAAAATAGTTGAAAGATAATATATGATGAATAGACCAATGGCCTCTTAGAAGGATGGTAGTGGTCAAGTCAAAGAAGTTGATTTGAACGTTGAAATGTCTAGATGATCATGGAGACAAGGCAGGTCTGGTTACCGAAGATCTAATTGTTAGAGCAACTTGAAGACTAATGACTTCTGAAATGGACTATTAGTCGGGATCTTACAACTTTTAAGAGGACCCAAAGCCAGTGTCTATTGCGTATTTTCTAGTATATGAACTGGTAACCATGTAGATATAATTATTAACAGACGAAGAGGTTGTCAGGAACTAAGATTGTATTAGATATATGGAAAATGTACATTTACATGGTTGCATTTACATTTAACATTTTACAAACATACATTTAGAAATTATTGAGATCCCTATCACTTGTATTCATAAATGGACTCATCTTTCACATGATATTGGAGAAGGATCCCTAACCCTAGTTGCTGCATCCTAGAGGGAAGACCCTAGCTGTTGCCTATCCAGCCAACAATCTAAGCTCAGCTGACGATCCAGTACGGTCTTATCTTCAAAATTCTAAACCTTCTTTTAACTAGTATCATGGTTTCCCTTCTTCTACAACTTTGTCCCCTTTGTCTCTCTCCTCTTCAAAGTTCTAAAGATTCTCTTGACTAGTATTTTGGCTGTCCCTTCTTCTACAACTATCAATAATCATATTGTGGTAAATGTGGTGCCCCGTTTCCCCTTTTCGGGAAATGCGTCTAAGAAATACATTCGGTATCGTTCGATCGGGATATATTGAATCAAAATCTTTTTCTCGTTATGGATTTGCTTCTTCGGAATCGATTCTCATATTCAGTGGACCGTGTCCCAAGGATGGACTTAGCAGCAGAGTCAAGAGGGATCTCTCCGCTGCAAGTTTTCTTGCCTAGTTTTCACTGTCGCCTTGTAGCTTTCGTGCTTTTGAGTTGGTTTTCAGATTTGCGTTTTCTTGAACGGTTTCGATGGATTTCATTGCTGCTTTCGTTCGTTGAAGTGCATTTCATTCCGAGCTTGGAAAGAGTATAAGAGGTATTGATCATCTGTTCGTGACAATGCAGGTGATCGTGCAGTAGACATCGTGCGAGCGGAGTCTTGAAGCACCTCTTTCCTTTCCTCTCTCCAACCAACTTGTGAGTGGCTATACTTCGATTTAGTTGACCCTTCTTCCAAATCTTCACATCTAAAAATCTTGCCTTCTTGATTGTTCCGATCAAACGATACCATAATAACTAAAAGATGTCAAGATAAAATGAAATAGACTTGGATTACTTCTGCTTGTGAATCAACTTGTGAACGGTTACCTTGTTGCATGCTAGTTCGTTTGGAATGTTCTTTCATCATGTTTCAATTCTAGTTAGAATATATATACTCCTTCTATTATTGAGCTATGTATAGAACACACCTTGCTATAAAATAAACTGATCAGGGTGACTATGCAAAACAGATCATGTCCTGTTACTTGTCTCGTGCTTGTGTTGCCTTAAACTGCCTCGATTGATAACTTAGTAGACTTCGCTTGGTCACGGACAACTTGTGCACAAGGTCTTAGTTACTGCGGACGGTCGCTGGGGCACTGGCACCAATCCGATCCGGATGGAACTCCCTGATAGTCGCCTGCTTCGGACGGAATGGCCTGTGACGCCCCTGTTCCATGCGTTGCATGTCATTCCATCCCGAGACTATAACTCGTCCACTATGGCAACGTGCCAGTGACCCCCTCGTATATTTAAACTGTGCAAGCTAACTATGTCTTCGTGTCAGCGAAGGTCATGATAAGTATTGTGCACGTGGTTCCGACGGGCAGGTAAAAGTCACCGAACGGTGGCATGTTTATTTCAGTAAACTTCCATATCTAATGTTTGCTTGTAAAATGAACTAAGGCAAAATAGAGAGACCACATAATAACTTGCATGCTTCATATAAATAACGTGTTGATTGGTATAGTTGGGTTAGCTCGCCTTCACCAGTGTATTTCGATGTAGTGACCCTTGTTGCAACAGGTTCCCTGCACCAAGGAGATCCTATAAGAAGCTAGAGCGACTTTCCAATCCAGTCCACCTACCGGCACACCCTGATCGTGCCTTGAAGAAGCATTTTGAAGTTCAAGGAGCTCGTGCACATAACTTATGCAGCTCCGTGGAAAGGCGATAGCTTCGCCCGAAGGTGTCTATAGCTTTGAAGTTTTAGTAAAAGGATGTAATGTACATGACGGTTATCTTATTTTGTGTCCACTTTTGTAAGCCCGTGCGGCAAATATCCGGTTCGTTCAAGAGTTTGTATACAGATGTTCATTATCAATAAAGAGAACTTTTCCATAGTTTTTGTTCAATTTTCTGCGTACTCTGAATATGTGCTCGTTATATAGAATACCTTGGCCTTGTGCATTGCGCAACCTAGGCACGCACGGCATCACGCCCGGGGGACGACTATCGATTCTACGAAATCGGGACGTGACATATTGGTATCAGAGCACACCTTCAAGTTCCTTTGACCCTCGTGTCGGAAAAGTTTCTTTAACGATCTATTCCCTATGCGAACTCTTGAACTCGTTTGGCCAAAATGAGATACGTTCCATACAGTGAGTCCATAATCCATTATGAGCCTGGTACAAATTACCTTCTTTTGAAGGAATGACTCAAGCGCAAGCATCAGCGCTAGCACAAGGAGAAGTACAAGCCCAGGAAAGTAGTTCCGGCACCTCGGAAAGTTCCAGAAGCCAGCGAGACATGCCTCATGTCGACCCGATTGAGCGAATGGTGTGGATGCTTGAAGCAAGCCAGCAGAGGGATGAGGCTCGCTATGAGCGAGCCGAGAAGGAGCGGAAGAGTGACAGAGCAAGTTCGAAGGCAATCTAGCCCGATTTGCAGTCCAACAGAAGCAGGTAGATGCCCTACAACAGATCGTTCATACCTTAGCCTCCAACCATTTCGCAACGACAGCAGCGGCACCGATGGAGCGACCCACGCCTGAAGTCGAAACGCCTCAAACTCCAAAGAAGAAGGAAGTGACTACCTTCGACTTTGCCGACTTCAAGAAGGTCTGCAATACGGCTTTCAAAGGGACTGGAGATCCGATAGTGGCTCTAGATTGGCTGGCAAAGCTTGAGGATCACTTCAAATTGCTAGAGGTACATGTGGAGAAGCGAGTTTCGTGTGCCCAACTACAGCTTCGCTTGAACGCGCACGATTAGTGGGACGTGCATCGAAGATCTCTCTCCGTACACGAAGAAGATGAGACGATCGCGTGGACTACCTTTCGTGGCGCGTTTGAGGAGGAGTTCATACCCCCTCCCGTACGTAGGCAAAAGAAGGAGTTCGTACAGCTTCGGCAAGGCAATATACCGTGAAGCAGTGCTCCGCTGAATTTAATCGGCTCGCCAAATTTGCAAGCGCCTACCTACCTGATGCGGCGAGTCGAGCGAGACGATTCGAAGGCGGCCTACGACCTGCCATCCATACGCACGTGGTCGTTCCCCAATACCTGACCATGCGGGAAGTTCTGAATCATGTCCTTTCCCTTGAACCGCAGTATCCTTCAGTTGATGTCGGCGTTGTGCATACTTCCAATCACGAGCGCCCTAGCAACGCGGGAGGAAACACCGCTCCAAAGCGTCCAAATAACGGTGGTCATCCGAAAGAAAATCCAGGGCAACGTTGTACCTACTGCAACAGACAAGGGCACACTGAAAACGACTGTCCCGAAGGATCGGGTCATGCCTCCATTGTGGTGATCCAACCCATCAGCTTAGTAACTGTCCGCTCCCCTCCAAGCTTCGTCCTCAACATCCAAATCATGCCACAACAGCTCAAGCCAACCGAGCTGCTTCGCAGCAAGAGCGTCGTCAAGCTCAAGGCCGGGTGTACACTTTGACACGGAAAGAGGCCCTAGCATCGGACACCGTTGTGTCAGGTATATTGCTTTTCAATAGCATACATGCTCGCGTGCTATTTGATTCTGGTGCAACGCATAGCTTTATATCCACGAATTTTGCCGTAAAAAACAAGATAGAAATGACACCATTATATCTAGACCTTAGTGTTAGCACCCCATCGGACATGAAGATACCTGTTCGTTCAGTATGTCAGGACGGTCACGTCTGTATTGGGGGAAGGAAACTCTCGCTAGATGTGTTAGTCCTAGATGTTCGGGATTACGACATCATCTTGGGGATGGATTGGCTCGGTGCTTGCTCGGCAACTATCGAATGTGCAGAGAAATGGGTCGTATTCCGTCTACCTGGAGAGGCCGAATTCTGCTACACGAGTGGTTCAGCAACAGATGCGTCAAAGACCTGCATGATAATTTCTGCGATGTCAGCTCGGCGGATGCTACACTCTGAATGTGAGGGATACTTAGCGTTGGTTCGGGACACGCAGCTGGATTGCACAAACGTTGAATCTTCTTCCGTTGTGGCGGAGTTCCCTGATGTGTTTCCGAACAAACTACCTCGCATGCCATCCGACCGAGAAATCGAGTTCACCATCGATACCTTCCCAAATATCCAACCGATTTTCAAAGCCCCGTATCGAATGGCCCCTGCTGAACTAAAGGAGTTAAAGTGCCAACTACAAGAACTGCTTGACCGTGGGTACATTCGTCCGAGCGTGTCTCCTTGGGACATGCTTGTACTCTTTGTAAAGAAAAAAGACGGGACGTTGCGACTTTGCATAGACTATCGGGAGTTAAATAAGGTCACTATCCGAAACAAGTATCCCCTGCCTAGGATCGACGACCTCTTTGATCAGCTGCAAGGAGCATCAGTGTTTTCGAAGATAGACCTTCGCTCTGGCTACCACTAATTAAAGATCAAGCCAGAGGACATATCGAAGTCAGCATTTCGAACCTGCTATGGCCATTATGAGTTTTCTGTCATGCCGTTCGGACTGATTAATGCTCCTGCTGCATTCATGGATTTGATGAACCGTGTGTTCCGACCATTCCTCGATAAGTTTGTGGTAGTATTCATAGACGACATCTTAGTGTACTCGAAGAATAAGGATGAACACGTAGGACACCTGCGGATGGTTTTTCAAACTCTTCGAGACAATAAGTTGTTCGCGAAACTGAGCAAGTACGAGTTATGGTTGGACAACATATCTTTTCTCGGGCACATCATTTCCGCGGAGGATATCTCAGTCGACCCAAAGAAAGTTGAAGCCATCGTGAAGTGGAAGAGACCTGAGTCGGCTAGTGACATTCGGAGCTTCCTTGGTCTAGCAGGCTACTACAGGAGATTCATAAAAGATTTTTCAATGATCGCTTCGCCTCTGACTCATCTCACTCGGAAGGGAGTAACGTTCGCGTAGTCGGACGACTGTGAAGCTTCATTTGTGGAATTAAAGCAACGACTCGTCTCAGCACCGATTCTTACCCTTCCGGATGGACCCGATAATTTTAAGATCTATAACGACGCTTCAGGAAAATGTTTGTGATGTGTTCTTATGCAGAGGGACAAATTGATAGCCTTTGCGTCGAGGCAGTTAAAGGCTTAAAGCCTCACGAAAGGAACTATCCAACGCACGATCTGGAACTTGCAGCGGTGGTGTTCGAGCTGAAGTTATGGCGGCATTACCTCTATGGCGTACCGTGTAAAATCTTCACGGATCACAAAAGCCTCAAGTACCTCTACACTCAAAAGGATTTGAATTTATGGCAACGACGTTGGCTTAAACTCCTTAGCGACTTTGACTTGATGATCAGATATACACCGGGCAAGGGCAACGTTGTAGCTGCTGCACTGAGTCGAGTATTTGTTGGGAGATTAGCTATCGATGACAGGCTGCGAAGGGATCTCGAAAGTTTGGACATTACACTCCGAATTAGATACAAAAAGGGGACGCAGGTGGCTCAGTTGCGCCTCGAACCGAACTTATTGGAGAAAGTAAAGTCCGCTCAGAAGGACGACATGTTCCTAGAGAAGATACATAATCTTATCTCAACAGGAAAAGCGACCGACTTTGCGGTGAGCACGGATGGAATGATGCGGGTGAAGGAAAGATTGTCTGTTCCTAACGATGCAAACCTCAGAAAAGAGACTCACTGAAGCCCACTATGTGAGTTACACTTCACATCCAGGAAGCACGAAGATGTATCGAGACCTCCGTACGATATTTTGGTGGCACGGCATGAAAAGGAATGTGGCGTTGTTTGTGTCGCAATGCATGGCTTGTCAGAGAGTAAAGGCCGAGCACCAGAAGCCGAACGGAGAGATGAAGAACCTTGCTATACTGGAGTAGAAATGGAAACATATAACGATAGATTTCATTGTTGGTTTGCCAAAGACGCAACGGAAAAATGATGCCGTCTGGGTCATCGTCGATCGACTCACCAAGTCAGCTCACTTTCTGCCTATCAAAGTTACTTGGAGTGCCGACCGTCTGGCACAGATCTACCTCAACGAGATCGTTCGACTCCACGGTGTGCCCATATCCATTGTCTCCGATCGAGATGGACGATTCTTATCTCGCTTCTGGGAGAGCCTTCAGTCAGCAATGGGGATGAAGATGAAGTTCAGCTCCGCCTACCATCCTCAGACAGACGGCCAGACAGAGCGGGTAAACCAAATCCTCGAAGACATGCTACGGCTCTGCGCCTTGGACTTGAAGTCAAGTTGGGACATGCATCTACCGTTAGCTGAATTTGCATACAATAATAGTTATCAATCCAGCATTCAGATGGCGTCGTATGAGGCATTGTATGGGCGGAAGTATAGATCCCCTATCTGTTGGGATGAAATTGGTGAATGACAAATTCTTGGCCCGAAGCTCGTAGAACAACGTTTGATCCGCAAACAGTTGAAGGTTGCACAAAGCCGTCAAAAGAGTTACTCAGACGCACACCGTCGATCTCGAGTTCTTAGAAGACGATCGTGTATTCCTCAAAGTCTCGTCCATGCGTGGAGTTACCATATTTGGAGCAAAAGGGAAGCTAAGCCCAAGATTCGTCGGCCCGTTCGAAATACTTAAGCGAGTCGCCCTAGTCGCATATCAGATTGTCCTGCCACCGTCACTATCTGAAGTGCACGATATCTTCCACGTTTGACAGCTTAGGAAGTACGTATACGACCCGAGTCATGTGGTGGATCTTGATCAACTGGACTTGAAGACGGACTTGACGTATGTTGAACACCCTTGCGGATCTTGGATCACAAGAAAAGGCTGCTTCGTAGTCGTTCGGTTCCTCTCGTGCGCGTGCTTTGGAGAAATCATTCGGTCGAAGAATCGACCTGGGAGCTTAGAGTCTGAGATGAAGGAAAAGTTTTCTTCATTGTTTCATAGTAGTAAGTTCTATTCCTAAGTTTCGAGGACGAAACTTCATATTAGTTGGTTAGAATGTTGTGCCCCGTTCCCCCTTTTCGGAGAGCGCGGCTAAGAAATACTTTCGGTATCGTTCGATCGGGATAGATTGAATCAAGACCTTTTCCTCGTTATGGATTTGCTTCTTCGGAATCAATTCTCATATTCAGTAGACCGTGCCCCAATGATGGACTTAGCGGCAGAGTCAAGAGAGACCTCTCCGCTGCAAGTTTTTTGCCTAGTTTTCACTATTGCCTTGTTGCTTTCGTACTTTTGAGTTGGTTTTCGGATTTGCGTTTTCTTGAACGGTTTCGATGGATTTTATTGCTTTCGTTCGTTGAACTGCATTTCATTCCGATCTTGGAAAGAGTAGAAGAGGTATTGATCATCTGTTCGTGGCAATGCAGGTGATCGTACAGTAGACATCGTGCGAGCGGAGTCTTGAAGCACCTCTTTCATTTTCTCTCTCCAACCAACTTGTGAGTGGCTACTTCGATTTAGTTGACCCTTCTTCCAAGTCTTCACATCTAAAAATCTTGCCTTCTTGATTGTTCCGATCAAACGATACCATAATAACTAAAAGATGTCAAGATAAAATGAAATAGACTTGGATTACTTCTGCTTGTGAATCAACTTGTGAACGGTTACCTTGTTGCATGCTAGTTCGTTTGGAACGTTCTTTCATCATGTTTCAATTCTAGTTAGAATATATATACTTCTTCTATTATTGAGTTATGTATAGAACACATCTTTCTATAAAATAAACTGATCAGGGTGACTATGCAAAACAGATCATGCCATGTTACTTGTCTCGTACTTGTGTTGTCTTAAACTGCCTCGATTGATAACTTAGTAGACTTCGCTTGGTCACGGACAACTTGTGCACAAGGTCTTAGTTCCTGCGGACGTTCGCTGGGGCACTGGCACCGATCCGATCCGGACGGAACTCCCTTATAGTCGTCTGCTTCGGACGGGATGGCCTGTGACGCCCCTGTTCCTGTTGCATGTCATTCCATCCCGAGACTATAACTCGTCCACTATGACAAAGTGCCAGTGATCCCCTCGTATATTTAAACTGTGCAAGCTAACTATGTCTTCGTATCAGGGAAGGTCATGGTAAGTATCGTGCATGTGGTTCCGACGAACAGGTAAAAGTCACCGAACGGTGGCATGTTTATTTCAGTAAACTTTCATATCTAATGTTTGCTTGTAAAATAAACTAAGACAAGATAGAAAGACTACATAATAACTTGCATGATTCATATAAACAACGTGTTGATTGGTATAGTTGGGTTAGCTCGCCTTCACCAGTGCATTTCGATGTACTGACCCTCATTGCAACAGGTTTCCCGTACCGAGGAGATCCTGCAAGAAGCTAGAGCGACTTCTCAATCCAGTCCACCTACCGGCACGTCCTGATCGTGCCTTGAAGAAGTATTTTGAAGTTCCACGAGCTCGTGCACATAACTTATGCAGCTCCGTGGAAAGGCGATAGTTTCGACCGAAGGTGTCTATAGCTTTAAAGTTTTAGTAAAATGATGTAATGTACAGGACGGTTATCGCATTTTGCGTCCACTTTTGTATGCCCGTGCGGCAAATATCCGACTCGTTCAAGAGTTTGTATAAAGATGTTCATTATCAATAAAGAGAACTTTTTCATGTTTAAACATTTTATTCAATTTTCTGCGTACTCTGAATATATGCTCGTTATATAGAATACCTTGGCCTTGTGCGTTGCGCAACCTAGGCACGCACGGCATCACGCCCAGGGGACGACTATCGATTCTACAGAATCGGGACGTAACAGTAAATATCACTTGTTTCATACGAAACTTGACATGGACAACTTTCTCTACTATATATATATATATATTTGGAATCAGTTAATTACATTTGCGCATATGCATGGGACTTTTATTACAACTCATACTACCCCACGCTCTCACCACCTCACTCAGCGCCCTCAACTTCCTTCTCAGCATCCAACTAGGTTGCGTCCCGCCGGGGTGTGGCAGGCGGAGGGGACTTCCAGTTTGGGAGATGTTACAACTCCGTGCAGTCGACATACCACAAGTTGGATAACTATGACTTTATATGGTTCAAGGGGCTCGTTCGCAAAATGCAACTCTGTATGTATCGGCTATTGTTGGGTCGCCTTCTTACCAAGGACAGACTTGTCCACTTTGGTGTTCGGCTCACAAACTAAGTTTGTGTGCTATGCAACCAAAGTAACAAGTCACTCCGGCATCTATTCTTCGAATGCGGACTGACTTGGTTTATTTGGCATGAGCAATGCTGCAAGCGATTGGGGAGCTGCGGGAAGACGAAGGACATCAACGGAATCATCATGAGATTCGTGCAAGGAGAAGAAGAGGGATGCTATTGTTTAAGGAGACGTCTACGCCTTGCAGCGACGATGTGGCATGCGTTAGAAGAGTGTAACGGACGCACCTTTGAGGGACTACAAACTTCTCCCGTTGGGATTTTACCAATATTGAATTTGATGTTGGTGCTATGACACCCTATGAGGGACTAAAATGTATGATGTGTAATATGTTTTGATGGATGAATAAAATTTTACCTTTGTTTCAAATATATATATATATATATATATATATATATATATATATATATATATATATATCTTAAAATGAGTTATAAAATAGGATACTCGTCATATGTAAAAACAATAAAAATAATAACTTACTAAAAATAAACCAAAAAATAGAAATTTAGCTTATTGAAAAAGAAAAAGAAATCTCTCCCCCCGACCTGTCGCTTCTTTCTTATAAAATTCTCCCGCCCTCTCCCAATATAATATTCCAAACGACTTCTAGATTTGATTAGTTTAATGTGGCCATTGACACATCTAATTCAATTTGCTATACGTATTTCTTGATCTACTATATATTGACTTGTGAAGTACTAATTTTCAAGCATTTGCACATGCTTCTTCTTCTATTATTGTGTCTCCAGAGACACTAATCTAGCACTCCACTTCCTTAAAGCTATCGATCTTGTCTTGATGTTGCTTGCGAGAGGAATCGTATATTGTTGAACAACTTCTTGATTTTTTTCATTCATCCTATGTATTATATGTACAAACGATATGCTATTCTTTGAAATAAATAATTTGGTAACTTATCTTGTATTTGGGCTCTTCAGATTTACTAAGTGGTGTTATGTGAATGTTGTAATTCAGTATTGTTTATTTTTGAGTTGATTTTTTTAAACGTGTATGGTGTTGATTACAGGTTGAAAAAACATATTTATAAAGAAACTAGTGCCATTTTTTAACTATTGTCATAGTGACAACTTTGAACTTTAGCCTAAGTAAATCTAGCATCGGTCACAAATGTTTCTAGATTCAATAATAAAATTTTAGATTCGGTTAACAATGTTGTTGTGTATATATGATAATAGAAGCTAGAATGTTAATTGTCAAATCTGGAAACATTTGTGACCGACGCTAGATTAACTTTTGCTAAAGTTCAAAGTTGTCACTCTAACATCAGTTAAACATCGATACTAGGTTCTTTATACATATGTTTTTCCAACATCAGTCAAAGAATAAACTATTCTGACTTAACATTCGCACTACTTAGTAAAAATCTGAAAAGCCCAAAGACAAGATAAGATACCAATTATATAATTCAAACAATAACATATCGTTTGTACATATAATACATATGATCAATTAAAAAAAACTAGGAAATTGTTCAACTATATAAGGTTCCTCTCACAAGCAACACCAAGACGATCGATAGCTTTAGAGAAGTGGAGCGCTACTTTAGTGGAGCTGGAGTACACAAAATAATAGAAGAAGAAGAAGAAGCATGCAAAAATGCTTGAAAATTAGTACTTCAAAAGTCTATATATATATATATATATATATATATATATATATAGTATATCACAATATGTGAAGCAAAGTGAATTTGATGTGTCAATGGTCACATTAAACTAATCAAATCAAGAAGTCTTTTGACATCATAACAGGGAGGGTGAGAGAATTTTAAAGAAAGAAGAGAATTATCGAGAAGGGAGAGAGTATAATGATATATTTGTTCAATTAACTAATCTTCCATTTTTTTATTTTTAGTAAGTTATTATTTTATTTTATTTTACATATTACAACTTCATATTCTATTGGTCTCTGTGTTCATCCACATGGCATGGTTCATTTTAAGATATGAGCGATGAAGTTTATATCATGTCTTCCACACACACACACACACATATATATATATATATATAATAAAAAATAGGGCTATGGTTCCTGACGACGGCAATTGTGTCCCCCCTTTTATTCTATTCGGGGGTCTGCTAGCGTTTATGATCCACCCTAGGCTACCTAGTCAGTCCTTCTCAAGTTATTATAGGAAGGGGATTGGATCGAAGTCCGACGGCATAGAGCTCGAGTAACAAAGCTGAAACATGGGGTTGTAGCCATACCAGTTTTGAGACGTGGTCCTGCCAATCGGATGGGCAAGAAGGGTCTCACTCAAGGTTTAAAAACTCGGTATCGGTATCGGTTTCGGACAGTTTGTATGAGTATCCGTATCGGTAGTATCGGCAGTATCGGATCGGAGTATCGGATTTTTTGGTATCGGCTGTATCGGCAATATTTAAATAATTATTAATAAATTAGTAAAAAATAGAAAAATAATTTACATATTTATGCATTATTTAAGTATTTTTTATTTTATTTTTATTATAATTGAATAAAACAATAGTCACCATGTGTATGTCTGTAGAAGAATTTGCCTCTATTTATAGTTTTTTTTTTGTCTACTATTTTGGTTCTTTATTATTGTTCTCTGTTGAATTTGATATGTCTGGAATCAATTTCTACTTTTTTTTTAGCTTTTTGTAGAACAACTACTTTGTTAAAGTTCCTGTGATGATCTGATTTTTTCCCGTATCGGCCCGTATCGGCCAGTATCGGTCTCGTATCGGCCCCGTATCGGCCGATACAGACCGATACGAAATTTTTATGTCCCAGTTTCGACCGATACCGATTTTTTTGGCCGGTATTGGATCGGCCAAGGCCAGATCCGATCCGATACGGCCGATACGTATCGGTATCGGCCGATACTTTAAACCTTGGTCTCACTACAGCTGTAGTTCGTCTGCAAGGTGAGGGTCCAATGCGCAAAGCTGGACGTCAAAGAGAGCTCTCTCGGGAGGAGACTAAGATGCAACCTAAGGTCAGATTGATGATGTGTCTTCCCCCCTCAAGCGATGTGATAAGGCCAGCAGCTCTAGCTAGGCAAGATTATAAATGGGGTAGAAGTCTCCTTTGCAGCCAGAATTCCCTCAACTTGGACGTCAATTTGTGCATTTGTACCTGCCTCCAGGAACGAGTCAACGTCGGCTGAGATTAGGTTGTTAAGGAGCTCTTCAGTAATCACGGCAGATGTAGAAGGATCGGTGGCCAAATGAGGGGCATACCTTGTTGCTGTAAGTTCTAGGGGATCGACCATCATATCTGGCTATCTCGTCGTTCGTCCGTTGCATATGGAGACCGACAGGAGGAGTCAAAATCTACTCGCGGGAAAATGGGTGCTTCTTTGTGAAATTCTCAAGTGAGGCTCCTCTACTCTTAATGCTATGTGGAGGACCATAGACCTTTGAAGGCAGGCTAATTATCATCAAGAGATGGGAACCTCTAATCTCCTTGGAGAAGGATCTCCTTGTCTCAGCTCCGGTTTGGATTCAACTTCTTTCGCTCCCCCTTCATCTGTGGAACGTGGAGACATTGAGTAAGATAGCCAGCGTTGTAGGCATGCACATGTGTATGGCCTCGGCCACGACGAGCAGACGACAGTTAGCTTTCGCATGAGTCATGGTAAAGATAACTGCGCATAAGGATCTACCAAAAGAAGTACCAATACTCTTGTCTGAAGGCATTAAGTTTTTACAACCTATTATTTTTGAATGGACACCGCCTATGTGTCTCCTGCCACTGCATTGGAGACATAGCGAACTCGTGTCCAGACTCAACAGGCAAAGTACTTAGAGAGGAGGTTACGAAAGTGCTAAATGAAAGCTCGACTATGAGGATGGACGAAATTCATGCCCACGGATCAACAAATTCTGAAAACAACGCCCAGACGGTCGTCTAGCCTTCGGAGACTACAGTTCGACCTACTGGCCTCCCTCTTCCTGGAGGAATTGAAAGTCCATATCGGGTTGATTTCTTTGCTACCCCATCGTGGTCGTTCTCCGTGGCGATCACCTTGCCTAATCCTGATGACATGAGTGCAGAGACGGGGAGTCCATGCCTCTTAACCAGTTCCCCCGATAGAGAGGAAAAGGGAGCGAGATACATTTAGTTATGGAGGGCTGCAGATGTCGAGAGAACCGGGAGAGGTGAGCCCCCAAAGGGATGTGATACAACCTGTTGCTACTTGGAGCCAAGTAGAAAGTGAGACAGAAGAGTCCGGTGACGATAAGCCAAAAACGGGAATCAAGGACGGGCTGACAATGGAGAATGAGCGGTGGCTTAGTCTTATATGCAGTAAGCACACGAGCTGTCCCCAAAAGCACATACGCGAAGGAAGAAGAAGCTTCTCCCTTCTTATATCCGAGTTAGTACTCGGATCAACAAAGGGCGCCATAGCCTGTAGGGTGTTTGGCATTTGAGCCCACTCATTTTTGAAATCTTAATATAATTACCTTTTCCATATATATATATATATATATATATATATATATATATATATATATATAAACTCAGAAGCTAAGTACCATTAGTTCAGGAAATGAAGATTTACCTATTCCTAATGGAATCTTTCACCTTTACCGCCACTTTAGATGGTGCTAGTTTGGTCCACATTCGAAATGGTGAATGCTTCATTTTAAATGACAAACGACAAATGGTGCTCTCATGAGCATTTGTCGTTTATGTCCAGTTTTTATGGTAAAATGACGAACGTTGGGAACCAAATGGATTTCTTTTGCCATTTTGGCCAAGCCAACATAAACGACAAATGCTCTTTGTCAAACGGGAACTAAACTAGCCAAAAGTGATAGAAACATCTTCCTGAATTCTCTCTATTCAGTATCATTTTATGGACCTCCTACTGGAAAACTCTTCCATTCCATTCCTTACAAATGTCATATTGTAACTGTAGGGGCAGTCCTCATAATAATATAATAGGTGTCTTGGATTCTTTGTATTGTGCCATCACAGTAAGCAACACCTTTTATATTTCATCTTTAGCGTCAATTTATTCAGATTCATTGATGGGCAATGAATAGGTGTTGTATTGATTTGCTGCTATTCTTGCACAGAGGGCATTGTGTGTTGATCTGTCGTCCCCAACCAGTTAACATATCTTCAGAGAGTAGCCTATTCAATAGAGTTGTACAAGCACACACTTATTGTAAGACAATCGTCAGTGTACCATAGCAATGTACCATTCCAGCTTCTGTCAGTTCACATTACGATATTGTATCTCAATCAACTCAATAGATCACTTGATAGTGAAGTTGTCGGTTTGTTTAGCCAAATACATTGAAATGGTTTGTCTCCTTCCTGACTATTTTGATACTCATAATTTCTTCATTGAATTTTCCTGTTATCTCTAGCTGTCCAGTAGCAGAGGATTAAACCATATACTAGTATGTTCTCCATTTGTAATGTTCTTCCTTGTCTGGAGCATTACATGTAAAACTTTTCCTCAATATGGTCTTGAATGTAACCGAGGCATTGGCGTCGTCAGTTATATCCCAAAAACTTCTTACCATAAGATCTCTTCCTCATCCATTACCCAGTAATGTCACTTATAATTTCCACAAGAGCTTCATTGCACACCCATCCTTGATATCTGTTCTATACATAAATATAAAACAGGAAATGTGCCAAGAGGCCCAGGACCAAGTGCACCAATTAGAAGAGACTTTGACAGGGTTTGATTCTTTTTTATGGCTTACATACACTTGGGAACCAATAAGAACATGATAGAATAAATTACCCATCGTATGAGAGTGTCAATCGATATGAGAATTTTATAAATGACAAATGGTTGGAAGTGGGCTGATGTAACATATTATCTTGTCCTATTTCATTCCACCTGATGGTATATGGTGTACCAAAGGACAGTAAAGAAATAAAAAGGATTTGATATACTCTGCTCTCACGACATATGTTAAGAAGCATTTAATGTTCCTTAACTATCTTTACTTTTATAATTATCTCTCTTTTTAATATTTTGTGTGGCTGCCAGCCTGCCACATACCCATTATGATACCAAATATCCTCATGCATTGCACCAGATCCTAAATAAATATATAAAGTCTCAACCAACTATAACGTGGCTATTGTAGAAAAGACTAGTGAAGAAATTGAAGAGCATTATATGCTTCTTGACATGTGCGGTCAGGGCACATACCTGTACTTGCACCCGTGCAACATAGATGCTCACAAAAGATAATTGTTGAGAATTTATAAGTTTTATTATATATTTAAATTTACATTAACTCTCGTGATTGTCTTTGTGTATTTACAATGCTTTTGACAAATTTAGTTGTTTAGTAGTGGTTGTCATCTTCTCAACATGCGTACACATTGTATAATGTTGCACACCCACTTATGAAGCACCGGTACTCCATGTAGGAACGTACCCATACCGGGTACATCCTATCACTGAATACTAGTTCTCCATTCATATTCATGGGTACATATGTACCCAAATTTATATGAATTTTCATTTTTAGCTTTAATTTTGAGTAGTTTGTGGGTAACTTTCTAGTCCCACTCGTAGGGTTAGATATGACCTTATCATTTAAAATATTATTTGCTTACTTTTATTTTAGAAATCAAATTTTCGTTTTTTTAACCTTAAGTACATAAGTCTTTGACTAAAATTCATTTGATGACTATGGTGAAGAAATTTAGACTCCTAGTTTTAGTTGCTCGCTCCACTCTGGCTGATCAACAATATCATGATCCTCTAGCCGGTCAGGTAGACCACTCCTCCCGTTTTGGCTCTCAATGAGTTGCTACTTGAATATCTTGGTTTATCCCCCCTCTAATATTTAAGTGCATGTCACATCTATGGGAACTCGAACCTCCAACCCAGTTTCTCAATCTTATGTAATCAAGAGCTGACCATTTGGAGTATATATATGTTGTAAATATTTATATATATATATATATATATATATATATATAATATTTTCCAGAAATTTGATATTGCTAATCAAGAACAAAGGAAAAAAAAATGTTACCGGCCTCCGGGGAAGTCGTACACGAAGCACTGCCCTAAGAGTTGATCCGAGGTCTATGTGCAGACGTTTCTCGGAAGCTCCTAGTGGTAAAAACCCCTGACTACCGGCTTCTCTTCGTCGCACACAACTCGGAGAGAGAGACCGAACTTAGCTCTGCCCAGAGCAATGATTTAGAGAAGAGAATGTTGTTGGAGAGAAGAAGCAGAGAAATGTTTCACGTAGAGGAACAATATTCTGTAAAGAAAGGAGGAGGAGGAGACCGCAATATAAAGACAGTCCAAAGACACAGCCAACGGACAAGAAATTAAATGGCTCATAAATTGGCCATTAAAGAACAATAACAAAAGGAAAAAAACGTGGAGAAATTGATGTCATATTAGCTGTTACAGAAGCTGTCACATGTGCAAAATGAACCTGGACATAGTGCCCAACGTTCAAATATCCAATAAGTTTAAAACAAGGAGGAGCAAAAAGATATTTTGGATCCCAGCCCGAACCCGAAGAGTAAATTGGATCGGCATTCGGCGCCCGCAGGTGTGGGCACGTACCCGCACCCGTTACGCGCGCCGAACCGACCCGAGCCGGGCCGTCGGCTGCGGCGGCTCACGCGTGGCCCAAGGGGTTCCCCACACAACATCTTTAAGAGAGCAATGAAGAAGAAGAAATATATACATACAAGGGGGGAGTGGTCCAACCGATGTGGGACTAAAGAAAATAGAAGTTGAGCTTTTGCTCACATACACAGCCAACAATCCCTCCCCCAAAAGGTCAAGTTCCGAAATAGAATTGACAAAGAAATTAAAAGTGAAGAGTATCTGGACAGGTATATACTATGCATAGATGAGATGGACTACAGCCTTGAATCTCACTTAGTGACTATTGTCTTTGTCTGAAGAAGTGCTTGATGGACTATGCCTTGAATCAGACTTCTTTTACCAGATTCAGAAAAATAACATACATAGTACGCTAGAGGTTCTGGGTCTAACGGGTGGCGCTTTTGGTTGGCCATGCGCACATATTCCAAATTCATGAGAGTTGTCTGGGATCGTCCTGTCCCATAGTCGCGGTCTTCACGACCTCTCATATAGGTAAGTCCTTAAGGGTTGGTGATAGGTTTCAACCCCGCATATTAGCTTGGACCTATCAAGAGTTTTAAAACTCATCCTAACCATATCACTCAAGAACACTGTCACCATAGGGATGGGGAATCATTGTACGCATGTACAGCCACTTGGGCATTATGGAATGAGATTTTAATCTCGAGTCAGTGTTCCATAAAAGTCACCTAAGTCCAGCTTGTTCCTACCCATTGAACCGGCTTTTTGGGATCTCCAGTCAGACTCGATTGGGTTGCCACTGCTGGTGACTTTACTTATGGGCTTAATCCCATCACCCTCGATGATTCTAGGATCAAAGACAGACCCTTCGTCAAGTGGTCTGCAAGATTTATAGTCAAGAACCACATATTTGCCCAATAGGCTCTTTATAGACTTGAAGCGCAGCTGCAGGTGCCTGTTCATCTTAGCATTCACAGAATCATGCTTTAGTAGTTCCATAACAGATTTATTATCACAGTTTATAGAAATTGCAGGAACATGACTAATAGAAACAGGTATATGTATAATAAGGTTTCTAAGCCATTTGACTTCTGTACATGTAGTGTCCAAGGCTATCATTTCGGAGTCCATTGTACTCCTAACTATGATAGTTTGTTTACATGAGCCCCAGGAGATTGTGGCTCCTCCTAGAGTGAAAACATATCCAGTAGTGAATTTTACATCATGTGAGTTAGTTACCAGTTTGCATCTGAATAACCTTCTATGATATCAGGGTTTCTAGTATAGTGCAGCATATAATCTAGAGTACCCCTAAGATATCTAAATACTCTTTCTAATGCTGTCCAATGTAACTGATTTGGGTTACTAGTATATCTACTTAGTCTCCCAAAATGCAATATCAGGTCTGGTCCTGTTTGATATATACACGAGAGAACCTACCATCTGTGAATATCTGTGTTGTTCCATGGGAGAACCCTCATTCTTCTTGAGAACAACACTACTGTCATAAGGAGTAAGGGCAGGTTTCTTATCAAAATACTCAAATTTTCTTAGCATTTTCTCGATAGAGTGTGCTAAGGATAGAGTATAGCCCTCCTTGTATTTGGACAGTTGCATACCTAGAATCAAGTTGGCTTCACCTAGTTCTTTCATATCAAACTGGCTGGATAAATAGTCCTTGGTATTAATTATCAATTCTAGTGATGATCCAAGAATAAGGATGTCATCTACATACAAAAATAAGATGACACAACTTTCATCTATAATTTTGGAGTATATACATTTGCCATACTCATTTGGCACAAAACCATATTTTGAGATGACTATGTCAAATTAGTTGTGCCATTGTTTGGAAGCTTGCTCTAGGCCATAAAGAGATTTAATTAATCTGCAAATTTTCTTTTCTTGGCCTTTAGCAATGAAACCTTCAAGTTGCTCCATGTAGATTTCTTCCTCTAGGTCCCCATTTAGAAATGTTGTCTTTACATCCATTTGATGGATTAGCATATAATGAATGGATGCTATGGCTAGAAGGGTTCTGATAGAGGTGATCCTAGCTACAGGTGAGTAAGTATCAAAATAATCTAACCCCTTTTTCTGGGTAAAACCTTTGACTACTAATCTTGCCTTGTATTTCTCTATATACCATTGGCTCTAAGTTTCTTTTTGAATATCCACTTATAACCTATGGGTTTACTACCTAAAGTTAGGTCTGCTAGAAACCAAGTATTGTTCTCCATGATGGAGTTATACTCACTGTTAATGGCTTCTTTCCAGAAAGGGACATCAGGAGAAGATATTGCTTCTTCATAAGTTGAGGGATCACCCTCTATAAAAAAAGTAAGAAACCTTCTCCTAAGTTCTTTTCAATTCTCTCTCTTTTACTCCTTCTAGGTTCTATATTTTGTTCGGGTTGTGAACTAGATATTTGAACATGAGAGCTAGTGGACGGAGCAAGAGAGTTGGAGGAAGAGGAAGAAATTCTATCTTTGAAAGGATATATATATATATATATTCTCAAAGTAAACTGCATCTCTTGCTTCTATAATAATATTGTTAGATATTTCATTTACTTCTGAGTGAGTAACAAGAAATCTATTAGCATTGCTATCTAGGGCATATCCTATGAATACAACATCTACAGTCTTAGGTCTAATCTTCCTCTTTTTAGGTTCAGGAATTCCTACTTTAGCTAGACATCCCCAAGCTTTGAGATAATGGATCCTAAGAGCTCTACATTTCCATAATTCATAGGGAGTCTTATCATTAGACTTACTAGGAATCCTATTAAGGATGTAACAGGCAGATAATAATGCTTTTCCCTACAAATTATTGGGAGCACCTGAGCTGAGGAGCATGTCATTCACCATGTCTAACAGAGTGCGATTCTTCCTTTCAGCAACTCCGTTGGACTGTGGTGAATATGGAGCAGTTACCTCATGGATTATTCCGTGTTCTTCACAGAAATTGGTCATATCATTTGATGTATACTCTTCACCACGATCTGATCTAAGTATCTTAATCTTTCTCTCTAACTGGTTCTCAGCTTCAGATTTATAGATCTTAAATTTGTCTAGAACTTCATCTTTGGTTTTGAGAAGATATGTATAAAATACTTTGAATGATCATCTATAAAGGTAACAAAATATTTTCTACCGCCTCGGGTCAAAACCCTATTTGAGTCACACACATCACTATGAACTAGGTCTAGAAGGTCAGAGTTTCTTTCTACAGATTTGAAAGGTAGCCTAGTGTGTTTGGCTTGAGCACAGATCTCACACCTGTGTTTATCATCTATTGGAGTCTTAGGAATAAGATCTAAGTTCATCATCCTTCTTAGGGAACCTAGATTCACATGACCTAATCTGCTGTGCCACACATTTGAAGATTCTATATTAGAAACAACAAAAGAAGGACCTGAAATTTTATTCACGGTACTCAAAATAAAAAGACCATCTCTTACAAATCCGTTTCCAATAAAAGAGTCATTCTAAGAAAACACTACTTTATTTGCCTCCATAACAATCTTGTACCCTGAAGCTACAAGAAGAGACCCACTAACTAAATTTTTTCTGATAGACGGCACATGCAACACATCATGAAGAGTCAGAGTTTTTCCTGATGTCATCTTTAGATCTATTCTTCCTCTTCCTATAATATGTGCCGCTGAGCCATCTCCTAGGGTTACACCTCCTCCACCTGATTCCTGATAGTTTGAAAAACAGGAGCGATCAAAGGAAACATGAACATTAGCTCCAGAATCCAACCACCAATCGTCAGAATGGTAGAAAATATTGACTAAGGGTTGACAGCTTACAGACCTGAAGGAACTAGAAGAGTCGTTGAGAAGCATGTTTGCTTCTGGTTTGGCTGGACGTTTTCCTTTGTAAGAAGTCTGGACAACTTCCTTCTTCCTATGGAAACAGTTGGTGGCCATATGGTTTGTTTTACCACACACAAAACAAAATATCTTCTGATCCTGAGTTTGACCGAAGTTTCTTGGTTTATGGTGATGATGGTTTTGGTGTTGAGGCTGAAGGTTATGCTTTTTCTTGAAGATGTTCCTTTTGGGTTTGTGATGATGATGAGGCTTGGGTTTGCCTTGGGGTTCTACTAGGTTTACCTTAGCTTTAGACTCAGACTTAGGGTTAGACCTTAGCCTAATTTGTTCTTCTGTTCTAATTTTCTTTAGGACTTGAGCAAAGATAAGGTCACCTTGAGTATGAATAAGGTCTTTCTTGACATCAGACCAAGTGGGAGGAAGCTTGTCTATTAAGCAGGCTATTTTATACTCAGTAGAGAAGAAAGTGCCTTTGGTTTGAATATGCCTAAGGTATTCTTGGAATTAATGTATTTGGTCATTCATAGGTTTATTATCTACCATAAAGTATCTGTTGAACGAGGAGGAATTGAATCTTTCAATTCCAACATCATCACAGTTATATTCATCTTCCAGGACATCCCAAAGTTCTTTAGCACTTTTGTATTCAAAGAATATGTCATATATTGATTCCGACAAAGCGCTTAGAATTCTATGGAAGCAATGGTAGTCTATTTCCTTATATGTGCTGGCAAATATTCAACCAAAAAATTAGAAACTTTCTATTAACAGAATATAAGGCTATTACTAGTCCTTAGTAACAATAATTTTCTAATACCAATTCTTAATTAATATATGATTCAAAACAATTAAAAATTATGTTGCACTTTAGTATGTAAGCAAAATTGGTATGCAAAAATAGCTTTAGCAAATGAACAGTGAACTACAAATTTGCTACAAGAAATATTCGTTAACAAAACAAAACCTTTGTTTGGTAAGCAATAATACTACAATAACTTATTTTAATAAATAAAAAAATTGATACAATAAAATTTGGACATAAAATATATATTCAGCAGTGTTAGCAAATAGTATGTGTTTAACAATAAACAACAGAATTTGTGTTTGGTGTTCTCAAAAATATTTTGGACAATATGTGTGGTCACAAAAGGCAAATATATGAATACCCTTTCAAATTGGTGTATTCACAAGCTTACAAAACTAATAGTAACGATAGCAAACAAGTTTTGTGTGTTCTGTGCACCAAGAAGTGATCCCAAAAAATTGAAGCAGTTTTTTTATTACTATCGGTTCAACTTTTAGATTGTTGTAAATATTTATATATATATATATATATATATATATATATAATATTTTCCAGAAATTTGATATTGCTATTCAAGAACAAAGAAAAAAAATGTTACCGGCCTCCGGGAAAGTCGTACACGAAGCACTGCCCTAAGAGTTGATCGGAGATCTATGTGCAGACGTTTCTCGGAAGCTCCTAGTGGTAAAAACCCCTGACTACCGGCTTCTCTTCGTCGCACACAACTCGGAGAGAGAGACCGAACTTAGCTCTGCTCAGAACAAGAATTTAGAGGAGATAATGTTGTTGGAGAGAAGAAGCAGAGAAAGAGGTTTCACGTAGAGGAACAATATTCTGTAAAGAAAGGAGGAGGAGACCGCAATATAAAGGCAGTCCAAAGACACAGCCAACGGACAAGAAATTAAATGGCTCATAAATTGGCCATTAAAGAGCAATAACAAAAGGAAAGAAACGTGGAGAAATTGTTGTCATATGAGCTATTACAGAAGCTGTCACATGTGCAAAATGAACCTGGACATAGTGCCCAACGTTCAAATATCCAATGAGTTTAAAACAAGGAGGAGCAAAAATATATTTTGGATCCCAGCCCGAAGAGTAAATTGGATCGGCATTCGGCGTCCGCAGGTGTGGACACATACACGCACCCGTTACGCGAGCCGAACCGAACCGAGCCGGGTCGGGCGGCTGCGGCGCGCGCGTGTGGCCCAAGGGGTTCCCCACACAACATCTTTAAGAGAGCAATGAAGAAGAACAAATATATACATACAAGGGGAGAGTGGTCCAACCGATGTGGGACTAAAGAAAATAGAGGAAGTTGAGCTTTTGCTCACATACACAGCCAACAATATATATATATATATATATATATATATATATATATATATAACACAAGAACATGAGATCTTTTTTCATTTTCTTGGACTTTGATATGGTTTTGGTTGTACTTCTTTATGATTGTTTTTCCAAGGAAATTATAGCTTTTGTTGAACAAGACGATGGTAACAATTAAGAAACAATAAAAAATATTATATGTTGATTTTGTCAATTAAGAATCGATGGAAATATGAAAACTTAAAGATGCAAAATTATATCATCAAGATGTTTGTTAATTGTCCTCAATGGCTTCACCATACTTTTAGTTATATTTATTTAATTATTTCATGCTATATAGCTAAATATGGTTAATAAGTTTTGAATTTTTTAAATTCCAATTGAATTAGAAGGGGGAAAAAACGGACTAGAAGTTTTTAATAAACATAATCAATCATGAATTAGGACATCAAGCTAACCATATATTTCAACACTTTGCACCCAGTTTTCATGATAAAATGATCAATATTTTAATCATAATTAACATTTAATTTAGTTATTATAACAAATTATCTTAAATCTTTTTTCATATACATAATGTAAAATTCGATGAAAGCAATAAATATTGATTATAGAAACATAGAGCAAATATAGTTTCATGATTACAGACAAAATCATACATACTCTGAAAGCAATGTGTTTTGTCTTAAATCATTGTGATTTTGAAATCACGACCACAATATGTTTCTTAAACCAAATTGACTAACCCCCATTTGAAGAGACGAAGGTAAGAATTGCTTTAGATGGTGTGCTTTCCAATGACTTGTAAATAAGTCTCTCCTTTCCTATTTTCTAGAGAAATTTCAGAACTTTCCAAACGATATATCACTCTTAGTTAGGCTATAACTTCATATTAACCCATTAATGTTGGTATCAAGGAAGAACAAGTGAAGTAATATATATATATATATATATATATATATATATATATATATATATATATGGGTAAACGGGATATGAGCCATAGTGCTCATATTCTTACATGAGCCATGCACATGTAGACCAATAGGAATAGTATACTAGTGCACATGGACATGTGAAAGTCTATTATTATTGGTCCACATGTGCATGGTTCATGTAGGAATATGAGCACTATGGCTCATATCTCGTTTTCCACATATATATATATATATATATATATATATATATATATGTCTGTGTGTGTCCTTTCCTGTGTATATATATGTCTGTGTGTGTGTCCTTTCCACAGGGTTATGAACTAAGTTCCCAAGGGAGAATTCGAACCGTGTCCGTCCCCATGGGAGTCCCCTATCGTAACCAACATGCCACGACCCCAAGAACAATATATATATATATATATATATATATATGGAAAAATAGGATATGAGCCTGTAGAATGAGTCATCCCCATGAGAGAGAAATTTAAAAAATGGAAAACAACATTGCCATGTTAGATCGTATTTAAACTTCTTTCCTATTGGTCCAACATAGCATGAATCATTCTAAAATATGAGTCATTGACTCATATCCCGTTTTTCCTTCCTTACCGACGGTGATATATTTATCAATGGTACTGCCCGTTGTAAGCCATGGATGTATTGGGCCTGTTCTGGATTGCAGGATTACAGTTGCGTGGAAGGACAAAGGCGGTCAACGGGAGGCTAAAGCGGTCGAGAGAGACTTCAGATTGATGACATGGTTAGGGTACCTTGGATAAATATGGTCATTGATCAGAGAGGTCATACTCGGACTTGCACCTTGGACAAAGAAAAAGAGGGATATGAAAAACTTAAGGACCAGAATTAAGAGGACACAAGTTTGGTATTTCAAAATCGCAAATTTTCAAGGTGTGATTATAATGTGAAAACAATGAATATGATACAATCCCATGTGATTTAAAACCTCCATCTATAATGATTATCGAATCAAAATTGACTAACGGGTGGTGGTGAAATCCTAATTGACTAACATTGACCTGATTGATTGACATCCCCCTAAAAAAGTTTTGGTAGTTGAATTTGGGGGCCAATCAATATTATTAATTGGGCAACAATACCGCCTTTGGAGGATTGTTGTAAACTAAGAGAAGACCGCCAATCCAACACATCACCTTTGATGAAGTCCCTTGACCAAATTGAAATTTGGTTACATAAGTACCTCTAACCACTCAAATCAAGGACCGAGGACACAGGAAAATGTGCCGGATCCAACGGCTACACGCGGATACGGACACGACACGGTATAGCCAGATCTGTCAAGTCCATTTTTGTTCATCCACCAAAACTAGGATGAATATCACCTTTCCACTCAAAGGTTTTCACTCAAAGGTTAGCACGTGTCATCTTGATCTAACTTAAAACCACTCGTCATTTTCATAAGGGCTTGTGATAAAGGCACTACAAAGTAGACTCAGGGCTAGTCCAGTATTGGGGCTAGCCCAGTTATGAATAAATTTTACTCAGGCTAGTCCAAATTTTACTAGGGCTGCCCAACCTCTTCACCTCCCTCCTGCCGCCTCTACCGTTCGCCGTCGTCCCCGTGCGCAGCAGCGGCCCCATCCTCCACCGCGCGCGCACCTCCGCCTCCTCTCCCACCTCCCGCCGCCGCCTCCTCCTCGTCCTCCCCCTCCCGCTCCTCCGCCTCGTCCCTCCTTCCAGCCTCCACGCAGCCCAGCCCTCGTGTCACCTCGCGTAGCCTTCCCTTCCGGACTGTCAAAACAGTCATACCAATTGGAAGGACTGTCAAAATTTTGACAGTCCTAAAAAATCAACATATATTTTTAGGACTGTCAAAATTTTGACAGTCCTACCAATTGTTAAGACTGTCAAAATTTTGACAGTCCTTCCAATTGGTAGGACATTTTGACAGTACTGATTAAAAAAAATCAATTGGAAGTGGACAGTCCGGTGGGTAATTTTTGGGAGTGACAAACTTATAATTATCAATGGTGAAACTTTGGGCTGCCCCGAGTGAATTTTGTAGTGCCTTTATCAAGAGCCTTTCATAAGTGGTTTGGTGAACATCCACACTAGTTTTTACACTTATACAATAATTTTTACCACCAGTTTGACAATACCACAACTCTTGGCAGGAATGGTGAACATTCACTCTAGTTTTGGTGGGTGAACAAAAATGGACTCAGATCTGTCCACAAGTACAATTACGCTGAAGATGAAGATCTATGATGTAGTAGAATACTAAACCAATGCAAGAAATAAAAGAGAGAGAGAGAGAGACCTGGAGGGTTCTGGTTGCGAATTCTACGCCGATGGTGGACTTGGACTCGAGGCAGAACTCGTTGCGGGTGAACCGGGACAGGAGGTTGGATTTGCCCACCCCGGAATCCCCTATCAGCACCACCTTGAACAGGTAGTCGTACTCCTCCACCGCTCTTCTCGCACCCATTCTTCTCTCTCCCCCTTTCTTTTTTTTCGCTTTCTTTCTTTCTTGTTATAGTTCTGTCCTATTCTCCCTTTCACACACCTATGATGGACTCATTTAAATCATCATAATTATTGGTTTGTTTTTGGGAACTGTAATGGCCAACTAAGCTTTAATAATGCCTACAAAATTTCAAAATAAATTACCAAAGTTTTCTTTAATCTATAAGAAAAGCTATAAATTTTATTTTTTAAAACAATAATAAACTAAGAATAGTTTTGGTAACCTACTTTAAAAATTCGAAAACATTATAAACACTTCATAGAGAAGTACATTTCTCTTCTTTTTATGCTCACAAAATGCGCGTATCATGTCGTCGCTCCCCCACTGTTTTAAAAAGATTAGTATTGCATCTCTCCTAAAATTTTAAAAATGATAATTAAGAAAAATATATGTTATAAGATAAAATAATGATTCTAAATCAAGGTGTCCAGAGGATGGGTCGGAAAGAGCTCCATTACGTCGGATTTGATCAGGTTTGGTCTGGGTCTGATCAGGCTCGATTGATGTCCATTTCGATTGGATTCGATTCGCCTCAGGCTCAATTGTCGTCGGTTTGGTTGGATTCCATTTGGGTCAGGACAGATTCTACAAAGGGTAAACTCATTCCTTTCACAACTCACTCAAGTAAGTCATGTTGAATCATATCAAGTTGATTTGCAGTTTGGCCAACATTTTAGGCATTTTTAGACTATTAATAATTGAAAGAAGTTATTGAACTAGGTAACTGTAAGCTCATTTTTTGGTATTTGTATATATAATAGCAATTGTATTATTATGATGAAGTGATGATTTGGACTATTTCTCTTAGATATTTTGGTACGATTAAGATCTAGTTGGCCATCCTATTTTCCGTGTCTATGTAGCATCACATAAGAGGTCCACTTGATTGATGTAGGAATATGGTTAACTGAGCCGAATAAACTTATTAACTAGTAAAACCAACCTGCACATATTGGTATCACCATGACCCAACCAACCTAGCTTGTAACCATAAAATGCATTAGAAAACCCTTAAACCAAATCTGGCCCACTGGTCATTCTCCCTAGGAAAGCGCAACCAGACATGTTTATAATTTTGGCTGAAAATTAGCCCAAAATGTTGTTACTTACACATGTTGTCAGTTCATCATTTGACCTTTTGACTTACCAAACCTTATTGGGTTTATTATAAGGGATTATTTCGGGATGTGTGCAATTATTGTCTAGTAGGGAAGAGATGTGGGGATATGTGAGATGAATCTAATGGTTGGAGTTGGGGGATAGAACATCTCTTCTTACCCTTACTTATTCTTTCATTTCTTTTCACATTTACTCTACTTCTCTATTTTTCTTGTTCTTAGATATTTTGGATAGCAAGGGGGTGTCCCATAGAGGGAGACATGACTTGGTTGTCATGACCCGCTCTTAGATGATTTTTTGTTGGTGCCTGAGTAAGTCCAACATATGATGCAATATCGACAATGATACGCTATCTATACCTCATTATGAATCATAATCATTGAGTAATCCATATAATCCAACAGATATATAATCACATAATATGCTAATCTTGTCACGCCTCGATCTCCCGCAGGTAATCGACCGTCCCCGCTAGGCGCGAATCACCGTGCAAGTGCTCCCGCGGGACGATCTTTTTCATCCGGACGTGATGTCGCACGAGCGTAAGTCGCGTCCGTGCAAGGCCATGATCCGAACAGGTGGTAAAATGACTAACCACAGAGTCGCACAGATAGTCCGAGTGCAGCGGAATAAGAAATGAACATGAGATTGGTAACAAGTTTATAGAGTCGTCAATAGCGGAAGCATTGAATAACACAAGTATAGAAGTAAAACAAGCACTTTATTAATACTAAACAAGTGTTACAAGCGGCGCTAGGCCGAGATTACAAGTCACTCAAGCCCTCTCTCTCAAAACAATAAAAGCATGCAAAGTGGATACATTTGTGGAATAATACATAGGCGATATTCCAATATTATGTCTTGTATATGTGCTTCAGTTTCGGATGCAACGCTCCAAGGCTCCAGAGTGAACTCCACTCCTTAGCACGCACGAAGGAGGTTTTCTCACCAAACGAGGTTCTTCCGCACCCTGCAAGCAATCTGGTGGATTATCAGTACATGAATGCACTGGTGGGAAGGCTTCTCGTCCGCTCGACAAATCCAAATACGTTA
>JAYESA010000013.1:168943249-168955749 GCA_036927795.1 Iris macrosiphon | reverse complement strand
ATTAATTACAATCTAAAATAGTATATATCCTATAAGATACAATCATATCATTCAACTGAAAGGGAAATCATACTTGGATATAGTCTCTAACTATCATGAAATTAGTCTCTGCCCTGCTGGTATGTCTTTCTTTACTGGTGAGGTAATCTGCTATGCCACCTATGGCCTATTTCATCACACACTATTAATCATCGATCTTGTCAAGATATTTTTAATACTGAGGGTTACCAAATACTAGTAATATACTCTAATTCTAGGTCATGGACATGCTTAACTCACTGGCACTTGCTACTTAGGATAAAACACTGCTAAGATACTACCTCCTTGTTCTATTCTTGTAATCACCAAAATTTCTTAATTATTTTCTTGCAAGGAACACTTATATACATTTTTTAATCATGTGTTTTATTAGCACACCCTTGTCCAACTTGAATACTCTCATATGATGCATTCTCAAATCTCGTTACTGTCTACACAATGCACCAGCTCTCATATGTATTTTAGATGTCATTCTCATACCAAGCTACTCATGTCTCTTCTCTATATTATTATACTAATTATTAAAATGCTTGTGTCTAAACTTTCATAATACTTGAGGTACTCTGGATCTTATTACTAGGGTATCTTTTTCTATCTGATACTTGGTGTAACTCATCCTCTAACATTTGTTAATCATCTTAAGGTTCTCATTGATACATTAGTATCATAATAACTACACAATTACCTTTTAGTCATTACAACATCATGATATCTCACTGGTATTCTTATACCCCTCGGTTTATTCTCTAATACATACAACCTCTATACTCAAATTTAGCAAGGTACTATACTTACTTCTATATATGTATTATCTCCCTCCTCTACTGCTTGTATCACTTGTACTATTACTCCCAAATACTTTTCTATCCATTAACTGATACACCAATCCAATATCATTACACAAGGTACTTACTGTTACTAGCACATTACTCAACTAATCCCTGGTATAGAAACACTAGCACTCTTGATATAGTAATACTAGCTTCCTAACTACACAACATATGTCCTTAAGGTTCTAGGATACTAGCTTCATCATTAGATCACCTTATCATACTCACTAGAAATTATGATCACTTGCATCCAATGCACTAGTTATTAACTTCTATAATACACATGTTTCACTTCACCCTTAAGGCATGCATATGGTTTCATATCTCTATTGATGTATATGTATCTCTCCTTAAACCTTTTACAGACGAATACACTAATCAGTGATACACTACATATCTTTCATGACCAATCTTGATATTTCTCAACCCATGACATAATATTAACACTCAAGCTTTCTGATACTCATGAACTTCCACACTGACACTTATCATCCACTATACATCATGCACACAATTTCTTGATACTTCTTCCACTTATTGCTTCCAACACATCACTAGCCTCAATATTAGATGAGATATCCATCACTAGTCATATACTGGTACACTCCTATCCACTCATATTAATGCTCTACTTTATCTTAACACAAGTCTTACTACTTTAGCAAAATATATTATTATTCCCTCACGCTCTTCCATACACTTATGGGTACATTTCCACTATGGCACACTCATTAATACTCCTGATGCATATACATATCTATACTCTTGACACACCCAAGTATCAACCACCAATTTGAATATCATACTTCATTGATTTTTAACACAATTTTTTTGATACTTAATTGTTTACATGGATCACCCAACTACATGAATTCATGATTATCCTAAACCGGTATGCTGACTTTGATACTAACTCATAGAACCACTACTGATATTCTCCACTCCCTCTTCTACCTATAGTAACTACTAACTTATAATTACACATATCATAGAACTAGTGCTACAAAGTACTATGCTATGGGTTATCCCTAGATTTATGCCTATTGCTCACATGTCCAACCAAGAACCACTTACAGACTTATAAGTCACAATCTCAATAGTCAATAATAATACTCAAGACACAGACCTAATTGTAACTCCCAATTATCACACTAACAAGGATTTTAATAGAAATAAGCTATATAAAGAACTAGAGAACTGAAGGTATCTCTACTACTAAGCTAAGAAACAATAGAACAAAGTCCTAAAATGACATAAATGAATAAATAGTAAGATGATACTTTAAGAACCAATTTAAGATACAATCTGATAATTATACACGTCTGTCCAAAATCATGACACTAAGAATTCTCGCCATGCCAGTAAGCATAGCTACGATAAACGATAGATTCCATAACAAGGGTATGCAACTCTATAATCATGTCATATAGGATCCTCACTGTCACGCCCCAGTCCTAAAATACGTAGGACTAGGAACACGTAAGCATGCTAGCCGTATGTATATGGCAACTCCAATATATGGATACCATAATACACACGTACGCTGTAGAATGAATATAAACTCACATGTGGTATATATAATGTCACACGTCACAGATATGCTAATCTCATCCACACAACAAGTCATAGAAAAGAAATACTAAACTAGAATAAGGAGTCTGAAATATCCAAAATAATAGTCGGGTGGAGACAAATCCACTACCAAAGACTATATCCAAAACTAAAATGAGAGAGGAGTATAAAATCTCCAATATAAAATAATGTGAAGACAGAGTGTATCAGCTAAAAGAATCCATCGCTAGATAATCAACGATGCTAAGAAGGTAAGACCTCCTCGGCAGAAAATAATGCGTCAGGTCCAGGCCCGTACTCCTGCGGATACTCCTGGTCGTCTATACCTGGCAAGGGACCAGGTCTTTAGAGGGATATAACAAGATACATAGAAGCAAGCCAATTTGAATACAGTGAACATGCATAATGTTTGAAAATAAATAAGTACGCTGTACAAGATAATCTATATGAATGCAATAAGGACAACTTTTTGACGTATGGGCAAGGGTAGGCTACTCGATCTAAGTCTCACAACTCACACACCCGTCAATGGACATCAGAAATCGACATATCTCTGGGGCAGCGACCAGCGCAACTCTACAGAAATTGACATACCTCGGGGGTAGCGACCAGTGCGACACACGCCCGTAGTGTGAACTATATACTATGGTTTACCAGAGTGGTTAAAAGCCCATACGCCTAATGATTGTCCTCTATGATACTAAGTGTCAAGTGTGTGTCAACATATCTAATATATAATAATGACTAAAAGGAACTACACATGCAATAAATAAGCAAAAATACAATAAATATACAAAAATATACTAAGCATGCAAAATACTGTAAGCAATTTTGGCAAGGTATCTTGCCTGGCAAGAAAGCTGCAAAATGTAGTGTCCCGATGTCAACACCAAGAGTCAGAAGCTACGGCCTCAGAATGAACGTCTCCGGATGCTGAAATAAACATCACCAACGTTCCCAAAATAAGCAAAATAGCTAAAAAATCACTTCCCTTTCGTCCAATTTGGATACAGGGGCAAAACGGTAATTTCGAATAAAAGTGAGGTCCACGTGTGGCCCACTTTGCACCGAAAAATGTGCAAAGGGTAACAGTCTCTAAATAGGACAAATTATAGGTCAAACAACTCTAAATGTTAATACAAACCCAACGGTATGTCCAAATGTGGATTCCGATGGGCCGAACACAATTTCGTCCAAAAAGTCAACCGTTGGGCCTGCCAATTGGCGATTTGGTCAACTGTCTCAGAATTGTGTGAAAATTGGGTCACAGGATCAGCGCGTTACCACAAGTCCAGTGGCACAAGTTTTGTCATAATCTGATGAGCGTGCACAAAATGCGCACGACTTCCACAAAAGTTGCGACACGGGGTATGTCCGCGGATACGGGCTGATTCCGGCGCGCACACGCGTCCGAATCAGTTTTCACAAATTTAACATGTCCGGTTACGCTGTGAGCACTATTTGGTACACTTGGTACACTTGGTACACGGCGGGGGGGTCCCATTTGGTGGGGCGTGCTCTGTTTCACAACTTTTGGAAATATGAAAAAGTGTGTTCGCGGGGTTTTCCAACGAATTTAATTCTACCTACAGCAGTTAATAATCTAGGGTTATTTAACAAAAATTAAACTAGGTCAAGTGGTCTATGTATGCCAAAAAGAATTATCGAATTCGGACCTCTGTGGTGGGAGATACGAACTCGGAGACATGGGTGGTCACCGCAGTTTTCTGCGATCCCAAAATTCGGTCTATTTTTGCCAACTTTGGCGCTATTTTTGCCTATTGTTACGCATTTTTCGAGGTCTACTATCATACAAATATGGAAGAGGGTTAAGGGGTGAGCATACCAGTGAAGACGGGGTGGCGTTTGGTTGAGCGAGTCGACGGGAAACAAGTTCGGAACACAGGTACCTCGCTGTGGGAATCTGCAGTGCGCGGGGTCGCGGTCGTCGAGATTTGTTTGGACGGCCTGGCGGGGTTCTCCGGCTGCGATGGCGGCGCTCTCTAGGTCTAGATGGGAAGATGGAGAGTCTGGATGATTAGGTTTAGGGTTTAGAGAAAAAAAAAAAAAAAAAAAAAATATATATATATATATATATATATATATATATATATATATATATATATATATATATATATATATATATATATATATATATATATATATATATATATATATATATATATATATGAAAGAGAAAGGGAGGGTTTTCGTCGGGTTACTAATGGAAGGGTTGTTTGGTGCGGTTGGTTTTATGGCTCACAAAGCAATTAAAGGGTGGGTTACTTGCTGGCTTATTTTTGCAAGGGGGCGGCTCACACATGCACATGCGTTGGCTCATTGAGTGTTGGTAGTAGTAGTAAATAGGTTATTAATGCTAGGAATAGTATTAGTTATTAATGGTATTAGTATTTAATAGTTTTCTTTAATAGTTTTCTTTTCTTTTCTTTTCTTTTCTATATATATGTATATATATATTTATATATACATATATACTCATAGAAAAAAATCTAGAATTATATTAATGCACACCATTAAGCTAGCAACTGCTCAAGGGGTCTCTTACATGAAATAAATTTCAAAAAATTTTTAATGGCCCCATAAATATTCTAAGTGCACCAACACCTAAAATAAAAATTAATAAAAATCTATTTCTCGTAATTAGCATATAATTACTATAATTAAATTATTAATTAATAAAAAATAATAAATACGGTTTTTTAGAAATATGGGTTTTACACTCACCATGCCAACCGGTATGGCTGCGAGAAACTCTAAATTTTATAACTAAGATATGTACATCCGAAGTCAGGTCCCTACGTTTCCGCTACACCAGCTATATGGCTGCGATAAACTCTAGGCTCCATAACCAAAGTAGACGTTTTACCTTTCTCACTGTCCTCATCAACATATGTCATCAGATAATACTGTAATTTAGTCCATAAAATTTCTCTCGACAAAAAAATCAAACTAAATAACGAATACCAAGAATTTTGAATCATCCGATCACCAAGAATCAAATTCAATAATCGATCACCAAGAATTAATTTCAACAACAACAAGTGAGAGCAAACCGAAACAAGAAAAAAGATTTGAAATGGAAATTGTAATAAGATTCTCAAGGGTCATCCCAGAAATCTCTTAAGAAATTTGTGATTGAGTATCCTCTCTCATCTTAGTGTCCTATGTCTTATATTCTATCGCAGGCATGTAGTAGTACAACTAAGTTATCGCACTACTACGACATCGCAAAACTTGCGAAGCCTGATCTGCATGGGCCACCACTAAAAACGTGTCACGACCCGCACCCGGTGTAGGGATGTAAGTCAGAAATAACGTCCAGCCTACGCCGCAGCATCGGCGGTAGAACACTGTCTTGGTTAACTATACTATCTAAATATCTCACAATAATATAAAATCTGCCAACAATATCTCAATCACATTCTAAAGCACGAGAAGGTATCAAAAAAGTTTAACATAACTATACATTCAATATATATAAACAATAATAGAAACAATATCCAATCTCATACTATATGCCGAAAACAAATCCGGTACCAAAAAGTTAAAGAAACTATCTATGAAAACTAGTGATCCGGATAAACCTCCCGATAATAACTCCAGAACTAGTGGGTCCAATTCTGCACCATCTATAAGTCGAAGTCCATGGTATGTTGGATACCAATCTCTCAGATCCTCTAAAAAATATTTTCCAGTCAGGAATGGAACGATGTACATACCTCTGAAAGCAGTTCCAATAACATAATCGAGCATATATAACAAGCAATAGAAAAATGATACAAGATGCACGAGTAATAAGAATGTACAATACAGGAAGAACAGGCAATAAGCACAAATAAGAACTGAAAAGTAAATATGGGAAATAAATTGCAAGTAGAAAACAAGAATACTAGCTATGTGATTTAGAGTGCAAGTTCGTTATGTGATCGGCTTAGGTTGCACATGAGGTATAAAGGTAACTCCATTATACGTGAGGTGTATAATCGACATGCAAATGAGATCAAGAGGGCTTTGATCACATAACCAACTCCTACTTCTCCTCCCCAACCAATACTCATGGATCCAATCACGACACATTACGTACATGATCACGATATAGTCACACTAGCACACGAAATAGTGGATGCATAAGAAGCACATGAAAGTTAATACCCGATGCACACGATGAAATACATGTGACTGGTTACCCGTTGCATACGGTAGGAGATAACACCTCCTGACGGGATCTATATAGCACCAGTCCGTGAAATCACTGTGTCGGGAATCAATGTATATAATTCTAGAACATGTATATATACAATATTATGAATTAAAAATAATCAGAAAAATATACTCGTCTGTGGTCCAGAGCAATATATGTCAAACTGTCCGAACTGGTGTCACACAGACATATATATAAAATATTGCATTAATACAAGGTTCTGGAAAGAAATTAAGATAAACTAGTCAACATCTAGGTCAATAAGTCATTTCTAAGTCAAAATAGTCAAACTAGGTCAACTTATGTCAAACTAGTCAAACTTAGTCAAACTAGCTATTTCTTGGTTGCATGAGTCTAACTCAAAGATATTGGGCTCACACCCTATGAATCTAGGCTATACAAGCTACATCTTAGGATACTAAGATATTGTATCTAAGGATACACAAATAAAGGATAAATATAACACATATGTACATATCAAACAATATTATATATATATAATTCTAATTACAAATGCTAAATGGATACCTTGGTTTCGAACCAACTTGGTATCGCAATACTAGACCTCTATCTTGATACCCAAACCCAATACCTTGGGTATCCTTAATACCTTGGTATTTATCTTGGTATCTCAAGGTAATGTCACTCTAGTATATATATATATATTATCTATCCAACTATAACTATAAACTACCATGTATTTAGTATTTATACAATACTATATACCTTATTTTAGTCACCTAATACACATCCATAATTAGTTTACAACTATCCTATTACTATGCCAATACCTACTACTCATACCTTGGTATATCTTGATACTTACCTTGGTATCTCAAGGTAATTGCCAAAATCTTCATATATATACTAACTATTCATCAATAACTATATGTATACATATATCAATCCAATATAACTTCTAGCATGTACTAACTAGAATAAATACTAACTACCAACTATACACTAAATACTAATACATATATACGTACATACATACATACCTACAAATATATAATATATATAACTAAGATACTCAAAATAATAGATAATTAAAATATACTAACTATTCGAATAATATTATATGCTACAACTAAATATATTATACATATAATATACTAAAACACAATTAGAAAATTAGGAACATATATACGTATATATTAATTACCATATATATACATATATATCTATATATATATATTAATATCTAATATATTAAAAACTGCCAAACTGTCATTAAAAGCCCCTGTCTACTGTCGTCGAAACGCTGCTGTGTATATAGATACACTGCAGTTTTTGTGACAGTTTCCTGCACTGTCACTAAAAACTGTCGCTGAAGCTTCTGATACTCTGCTGATACACTGTTATTTCAGCGACAGTTTTCTACAACTGTCGCCGACTGCTGTCGCTGAAAAGCTGCTGCCGCTGACTGCTGTCGCTGAAAAGCTGT
The DNA here is from genome assembly GCA_036927795.1 of Iris macrosiphon. NCBI lineage: Eukaryota > Viridiplantae > Streptophyta > Magnoliopsida > Asparagales > Iridaceae > Iris > Iris macrosiphon. Next base: position 168,947,639 of record JAYESA010000013.1, on the reverse strand, counting down.
TGTCGCTGCTGCTATTTCTATGTTGTTGCGATGCTCGCTGTTGTGACACTCTCCTGTTGTCGCTGAAACATATATATATATATATATATATATATATATATATATATATAATCCAAAACATATATATATATATATACCAATACACATATACTACCATAAATATACCTACACTCTCATAATATTATTACGTACAAATAACTATACATAATAATATACATATATATATATATATATATATATATATATATATATATATATATATATATATATATATATATATATATATATATGTACATATTAATATGTATGTGTGTATGTTACTATGTGTATTATGTACATAATACTATGTGAGGGTGTGTGTATAAATACTACTAATAATTATACACACACCCTCACATAGTATTATGTACATAATACACATAGTAACATATACACATGCATATTAATATATATATATATATATATATATATATATATATATATATATATATATATATATATATATATATATATATATACGTACATATAATTATTCACTATACACATTATATAATTATAACAACTCATAATATCTATTTACCTGCTAACATATATAATTATACATACATATATATATAAGAATAACTACTTACAACATACATAATAAATACATAGATCTAAGACACAAGAAGCATAATTATATATTCCATAATATATATATATATATATATATATATATATACAATTATATCCTCCATGAATTAAGAACACAATAAATAGATCTACATATAATTTGCACAAACATATGGAGAGTATCACACCGTATCCCACTAGATCTAGGATACACATGCAACACGAGTCCACCACACATCCAAACTTATCCCGAAGGACACGAACAAGTCATATATATTATTTATGAATAATACGAAGAGTCAAATATAGATCTACGTGTCTGCGTCAAAATATGACATGTACAAAGTTTTGTGTCGGAGAAAAAACTCCAAAATTAGCATATATCACCAAATTGATGGGATACGACCTACACGTACCCAATTATGGATACAACACTAGCCCCAAACACACAAGCACATGCCAAATTGATCTATAGGACCAATTGACACACACAACAAATATCAATCTAAAAATTCTCCCAAAATTGACACAAAAAGTACCATAACTTTCTCAATAGGCCTCTTATGAACACAAAACCAAATCCTATGGGTAGCCTATACATATGGATTGATTTTTTATGGTTAATTCTCAGATTTAGAACCTAATTTAAGAGAAAAAACTAAATTGTACCTATTGGAAGATGGATTTCCAATAAAACCTCTAAAATTGGTGAAATTGGTCTTCAACTTGTAGATCCTTGCTCTTCTTTGTAGATCCATGCTTCCTCCTTGTAGATCTATGCTTCTTTCTTATAGATCTATGCTCTAATAGCCTCTAATGGTGATTTGGAAAATAATTGGATGGAAATTTGGTAGGGATTTTGGTAGAATTTGGTTGAGAAAAATTCTAGATCTAGATTTGGAATAAAAAATAAAGGGAGAGAAAGTTTGCATCCCCTTTATATAGGCCTCACTTGCCCCCTCCCTCAAGCTACTATGTAAAGTCTAAAATATCCCTTGGGGCCTCTCATAAAGAAATTAATTAAGGAGGAAAGCTTCTAGTCTAATGGTTTAACATAATTAATCCTCCTCCTAATAATTGGGCTTCTAGTTATTGGGCTCAATTCTAACTAGAATTAAATGTTGGTCCATGAGTCTAAACTAAACTAGTTAGGTTCACTAAACAAGTCCAAAAATAAATCTAACATGCTAATAATAAATAAATAATACAATAAATAAAAATTTAACATGCATAATATTTAATTAATTATCAAATGACTAAAATATCATTTTCTAGAAAATATGGTAGTGACACCTTCCCACGTACATGAGACCCCTCCCCCCTCCTATACATATACATATACATATACTTATATATAAACATCTACACATAACAAAACCCTAACCTAATCCCACCTCCACCATCACCCACGCCCCCACGCCCCCACGCCTCCACCTGCCGGCCGACCTCCGGCCGCCCACAACCGCACCGTCGTACCGCCGGGCCGTCGCGCTGCCGCGCAGCCGCACCGTCGTCCGTCCCCCGTATGCACAACAGCAACTGTGCGGCCCCTTCTTCACGCACAGCTTTGGACCTCCTCGCTGATTCGTTTTACGTCCCGTCTTCGCTGGTATATTCACAACCTAACTCTCTAGGATTCTCTTCAAGTGGAACGAATTTAGGAATCCCGATTTGATCAAAAAATTGATCGAAAGTTGGTCGAAAAACTGTTCGAAAATAGTTCAAAATTGCAGTCCAAGTACCCATGTTCATGCCCAATTTGCCACAAACTCGTTAATTATTTTCAAAATATAATTGAAGGAACTTCTTCACAATATAACCAAGAATTTTACTGTTCTTTTAGTTTTTATTAGTTTGCTTTAATGGTTAAATTATTTTTGTTCCAAAACGACCAAAAATTTATTTTTAAAATATTCAAATTCTCGTGATACGGGGTGCGTCCCGCCAAACGAGACGACTTCGTCATATGCGAGTTGTACTGAAAGACGCATAACATAACGTGAACGTGTGAGCTTTCATAAAACTTGATTTGGATGTGCGTGCACACCGGAATCAACGCGTATCCGCCAAAAAATACCGTATCGACCTGATCTGACACTCACTGTAACTTTGTTTGTGCTTGTCATTTCGCAACGAAACTTGTACCATCAAATTTGCAGTGTTACGCTGGTCATGTGACCCAAGTTTGGTTCAATTCTGAGAACGTTGACGAAATATCATTTTGTAGGCCCTACGGTTCTACATAACGGACAATTTCGTGATCGGCTCATCGGAATCCAGTTTTGGATGTTCCATTGGGTTCGTATCATCGTTCTGGACTCGTAGACCCTAAGTTCGACAAATTTGGAGAACTTTGTCTTCGACACATTTTACGGTGCAAAGTGGGCCACATGTAGACCCCACTTTAACCCAAAACTGTCAATTTTGCCCCTGTATCCAAATTAGACTATGGGTAGTCAATCCTAGCTATTTCTAGTATTCTGAGAATAATAATAATATTTATTTCAGCATCCGGAGGTGTATGTGCAGATTATTCTACTTTTCCAGGAGCAGTTGATGGAGTTAGAACCCAGATAAGTGTACCTTACTATGATGTATTACAGTTCCTTGCCTTTATTATATTATTTAGTCATTATAGTTATTTTATATGATTGATGTGTGTGTTTACCCTAGGACCATGAGATGTTGCTTAGCGTCCGAACAAGATTCGGGTATCGACGCCGTACGCGGAGTCGTGCAACTTCACTTAGAGAGTTGATTCTGCGATCCTATATTTTTACGTGCTTGCTTTACCAAGTACGCCATACCCTAGGACACTTGACACTATTTTATGTGACAGAATCTTTCTTGAGTTATTCATGGGGATTCTGTAAAGGTTTACAAGATTTGTGACATTAGACTTGCATTTTATATCATATATCATTATGACTCGTTGTACTAGCTAGAGGTCATAATCTTGCATGTTATAGACATGAGACGTGAGGTTACATTGGGTGGAGAGAGTCTTTATCGTGCTCTGGATATATTTTACTATTACTATTTATGTGTACTATTAGCATACGGAAGTGTCCATTGGAATCTTTCGTGAGTACTTTATATATACATCTTCCTCCTGGTTCCCCCACACGGAGCCTTGAGTGTACTATTAGCATACAGAAGTGTCCATTAGGATCTTCCGTGAGTACTTTATATATACATCTTCCTCCTGGTTTTCCCACACGGAGCCTTGAGTGTACTATTAGCATACGAAAGTGTCTATTGGGATCTTTCGTGAGTACAAGCCCGGGGTACGATACCATACTCTCATTTGCATATCACATAGTTGGTTACAGTAGTTTACCCTTGAGTATGTGGCATTATACTATTTTACTTTTGGCATGCTATTTCTTGTACCTTGTTACGTCCCTCTGAGGACCTGGTCCCCTTCTAGTTTTAGCAGCATAGACGGTTATGGAGCCTTTTGTTACGACCCACACCCAAAAAATCGGACATGAATCGTGGGTATGTCCAACCTACGCCGCAGTATCGGCGGTAGAACGTTGTCTAGGTCTACTATCTAGCTGACAATCTCACATAATAATATAAGTACCTGTCAAGATCTCAACTCCAAACGAAGGAACAATATGATAAAGATAACACAAATACTCAATCACGATCTAAGAATGATAAGATAACAAGAAAGTCTAACAACTACAAAGTCTAAACAACAACTACTACTAAAGACAACAATAATAATAATAATAACACAATATATCCTAAATCAAATACAATACAAAGT
>JAYESA010000013.1:168925749-168938249 GCA_036927795.1 Iris macrosiphon | reverse complement strand
ACATATTTAAATATATTAAAAATATATTTGTTTATTAGTACAAAAATAATATTTATGTATTATTTAGCAATACACTGGTAATTATGTTATATTCAATAAATACATATATATGTATATAATAGATAATATCCATAACATCATTTATTTATACATATTTCTATATAGTATGGTAACTTGAAATATATACATTTATATACATATATATTAATATATATACATATTAGGTATTCAAATAAAAATAGGGTATTTAAAACTCATGTATATATATACTATGTATATACATACATTTGTTATTTATAAAAATACGTACTTAGATATTTATTTTATATACAAAATATACCAAAAATAAAAATACAGTATATACACAAAAATAATACTTGATTTCCAAAATGTATTTAATATTATAGATATTAGATTATTTTATATTCTTTGTATTTTAAAAATAACATACATACATACATACATACATACATACATACATACATACATACATACATATATAATATAAATTAAAAAGAAATGATTATAATATATAATATGAAATTTATACAGGAATATAATAAATATAAATACTGTTAAATACATACAATATATTATATATTATAGAATACGTATAAAAATACGATATCCGTATATATGAAGCTTGCAACTGAAATTTCATGTATAAATCTTAATAATTTCACATAAAATATTATACCTTTTTGCTCGACAGGTCGAGGGGGTCGAGCTGGTCGGTCGTCGCCGGCGGGGGTGGCCGGTCGGCGCTCCAGCGAGGCTCGGGGAGGTCGCGGGCAGCAGCAGCAGTCTCGTATAGCTCCCAGCTGCGGGCCCGATTTCACCTCGATGTGGCGGCGGCGGCGGTTGAGATTTTGTGGGGTGGTGGAGGACAGGCTAGGGGAGGCTCCGGTGAAGTATGGTGGTCGGAGGTGCGGGGGTGGCGGTGCACTAAGCTGAGGGGTGGTCTGCTAAGCTGTACGGGCAGGGAGACTAGGATCGGTGTGGGGCTGTTTGCGGGTGGCTGCCGGCGGCGTCGTGGCCGGGTGGCGGTGGCCGTGGGTAGGGGAGGGTCCGGCGAAGGGGTCGGGTTAGGGTGGCGGTGACTGGTGGTGGCTGGTGGCGGTGGTGGAGCTCGGGGTTGGTAGGTTAGGATCGGCTGTGGGTTGAGTTGGTTGGGGTTTTAGTATTTGGGTTTGGGTTTTTCTCTCATTTAATGAGTAAATAAACATGTATATGTAGGAGAGAGAGTGAGGGGGGCTGCCTAGGGATTAGGGCCGGCTGGACAACCATTTTTGGGGAGTGGGGTTGCCCATCAAGATGAGTGGAGGGCTAGGAATAGGCCATTCAAATTTGTAGGGTCAAGATGGGTTCTCATAAAGGTAATGCAAGGACATGAAAATGGGAGGAAAATTTAATGCTCACGATTGGTCATGACCATTACTTTTTTCCATGATGGTTTGGACCAATGAGAGGGGGCACCTCATTGCAATTTTGCAATTAGGCCCCTGACAATTTGGTATTTGCACAATTAATTTGCATAAGAGATTTAATGTGACCAAACACCATGTTTGGTGTTCCTCATTGGACCATGATGGTGTTTGGTTTTTTGTATGAGGCTTGTGGGTGTGCATGTGGGTTTGGGTTGGATTTGGGTCCAATTTAATTTAGGTTAGGTCTCCACATTAATTAATTCGTAATTAATGTAACGGTGTTTCTAATTTAATTTAATTAAAAACCGGGAGTCTAAATTGGGTTGGACAAGGGTCATTGGTGTAGTAGGCTCAGTGTACAATATTATCGTGATCTGGGTTCGTCAAAACTGGTTGAGGTTGGGTCTCAATTTCGATTGGAACGGACAACGAACGTAATTACGCAAATTTAATAATTTGCGCACGGACGTTTGTAACGACTTTTGTGCGTCTAAAATTAGGCACGAAAATCGGTATCCGGGGTTTGTTCCTGGTTCAATATGATGGGTTTACAGGTCTAGGTCAAATATGTGGAATTCGTTTTAGGGCAACAGCTAAGGTAGTATCCTAAAACAATAAATCATTGCACAAGTATTATAATACTATATATTAAATCTTAATTAATTTAGGTTAACCCTAATTAGGCTAATTAAACTAGTAAACCCTAATTTCTGGTCGAGGGGGTTTACAACATACCCTCCTTAGAGCATTTCGTCCTCGAAATTAAAACAAACATATAGAATAACTGTTGAATGAAAGAAGTACTATCACATACCTAGGCCTTCGAAGAGATGGGGAAAACGTTGCCGAATATCGTCCTCTCGTTCCCAGGTTGATTCACCTGGTGCCTGATGCCTCCATGCGATACGAACTAGAGGGATAGTCTGGCCTCGCAGTACCTTCTCGCTTCGGTCTAGGATCTCTACCGGCTCCTCCTGGTATGATAAGCTTGGACCAACGGTGATCTCCGAGTGGTCAAGCACATGGCTCAGATCCGGTATGTATCTCCTCAGCTGGGATACATAGAAGACGTCGTGAACTCCTTCTAGTATCTGCGGCAAGGCCAATCTGTAAGCAACTTCTCCGACGCGCTCTAGCACATCGAAGGGTCCGATGTACCTCGGACTCAGCTTCCCTCTGCCTCCAAATCTGATGGTTCCTCTGGTAGGTGAAATCTTCAGGAACACATATTCTCCCACCTGGAACTCTAGGGGTCGCCGATGCACATTAGCCCAATGCTTCTGCCTGTCCTGTGCTGCTCGTAGATCCCCTGGATCTTCTTCACCTTCTCCACTGTATGGACGATCAACTCTGGCCCTAGAATCTGCCTCTCGCCTACATCGCTCCAACATACGGGGGAATGACACTTCCTACCATACAATGCCTCATAGGGAGCCATCTGAATGCTCGCCTGATAGCTATTGTTGTAGGAAAATTTGACCAAGTGCAAGTGGTCCTCCCAAGAACCGCTGAAGTCAAGCATGCAAGCTCTCAACATATCCTTCAGCGTCTGAATGGTGCGCTCGGATTGTCCATCTGTCTGCGGGTGGTACGAAGTACTGAACTTAAGGCGGGTACCAAGACTCTCTTGCATACTCCTCCAAAAGTACGATGTAAACCTCGTATCCCGGTCAGACACGATACTGACTGGCACTCCATGCAATCGTACAATCTGCCTCATGTACATGTCTGCCAAGACTTCCGTAGATTGCCCTACTCTGAAAGGTAAGAAGTGGGCAGACTTGGTGAGTCTATCTACGATTACCCATACGGCATTGCGACCACTAGGACTCCTCGGGAAACCCGTGACGAAGTCCATGGTGATGTGCTCCCATTTCCACTCCGGTATCGGGAGCGGTTGAAGTAATCTGGCAGACCTCTGATGCTCAGCCTTGACTTGCTGACACACCAGACACTTAGCCACGAAGTGGGCTATCTCTCTCTTCATCCCGTGCCACCAATAGTACTGCCTCAGGTCTCTGTACATCTTCATGCCTCCTGGATGTATAGAATAGGTCGAACTGTGTGCCTCCGTCATCAGCTTCTGGCGTAGCTCTCCATTCGGAACATAGAGACGATCTCCACATCTCAAAGTCCCGTCCTCGTGTATACGCAGTCCCGTCTGTATTCCAGCCTCTGTCCTCTGTCGAAGCCTCTGAAATCTGGCGTCTGTCGGCAAAGAAGTCTTGATTCTCTCTACTAATGTCGATTGCACCTGGAAACTCGATATTTGGCCGTCTACTCCGGGCATGACGACTTTGATACCCAACTGTTCTAAATCTCTCAACAGATGCTGTTGGGTAGTCAGGAAAAATGCTATGGGCTTCCTGCTTAAAGCATCGGCTACCACATTAGCCTTTCCCGGATGGTACTGTAGCTCAATCTCAAAGTCTGCCATCACTTCGAGCCAACGTCTCTGCCTCTGGTTCAGATCCTTCTGTGTGTAGACGTACTTCAGGCTCTTGTGATCTATGAATATCTCCACGCGCTCTCCGTAAAGGTAGTGCCTCCAAAGCTTCAAAGCAAAGATCACTGCGGCAAGCTCCAAGTCGTGGGTAGGATAGTTCTTCTCATGGGTCCTCAGCTGTCTAGAGGCATAGGCCACAACCTTCCCATGCTGCATCAAAACGCATCCTAATCCTTTCCCGGACGCATCGCTATAGATCACGAATCCTCCGGGTCCAGAAGGTATGGTCAAGATGGGTGCTGTAGTCAGACGCTTCTTCAGCTCATCGAACGCCGTCTGACACTCCTCTGTCCAGGTGAACTCCTGATCCTTGCGGGTCAAGCGGGTCATCGGCTCTGCGATCCTTGCGAAGTTCTCTACGAACCTCTGGTAATATCCGGCAAATCCTAGGAAACTTCTCACCTCCGTGACGTTGGTAGGGGTCGGCCACGTCTCTACAGATGATATCTTCGCGGGGTCTACTGAAATGCCATCTCCCGAGATAACATGTCCAAGGAATGCGACACGATCTAGAAGAAACTCGCACTTGCTCAGCTTGGCATAAAGCCTCTCTCGTCTCAGCGTCTCTAGCACTAGCCTCAAATGCTCCCCGTGCTCCTCGTGGCTCTTCGAATACACTAAGATGTCGTCGATGAAGACTACCACGAACTGGTCCAGATACTCATGGAAAACTCAGTTCATCAGGTTCATAAACACAGCAGGCGCATTTGTCAATCCGAAAGGCATCACTAAGAACTCGTAGTGACCGTAACGAGTCCTAAATGCTGTCTTTGGAATGTCCTCCCTTCGCACCTTCAACTGATGGTAGCCCGATCTCAAGTCGATCTTCGTGAACACCACTGCTCCTGTCAGCTGGTCGAACAGATCGTCGATTCGCGGTAGAGGGTACTTGTTCTTGATAGTCAGAGCATTAAGGGCTCTGTAATCAATGTACATCCGGAACGTCCCGTCCTTCTTCGGCACAAACAACACTGGTGCTCCCCAGGGTGATGCACTAGGACGAACGAATCCCTTGATTTGCAACTCCTCTAGCTGTAGCTTCAGCTCGTCTAGCTCCTTCTTCGCCAACCGGTACACATTTGATGATACCGGTGCTGCTCCAGGTATTAGCTCGATGGTGAACTCCACCTCTCTATCAGGCGGTAGGCCTGGCAACTCCTCCGGGAAAACATCCTCGAACTCTGCAACGATTTCTGGGGGTGCCGTCTCCATCGCCATGTAAGCTCCAGCTGCATGTCCTACTCCTCGCTCGATTGTGCCTCGCATGAATTCGAACTCCGGTTGTCCTGGCAGTCTAAAAGTAACGCTACCCTTCGGGCAATCTAGCACGGTATTGTACTGGCTTAACCAGTCTATACCCAGAACTACGTCGAAAGCTGGCATTGGGAGTACCAACAATCGCGCTCTCATCTCCCTACCACAAACTACTACTGAGCACGTTCTAATGGTGTTGGTAACCGGTACGATGCCTCCTCCGGTAAGTATTCTCCAACTCTTAGGTAAGGGGGAGGTTGCTACTCTATGCATTGCTACGAATCTACTAGATATAAATGACAGTGTAGCTCCAGAATCAAACAGTGCAGTTGCAGGTAATGATGCAACTAAAATTGTACCTGCTATAGCCTCTCCTTCTGGTTCCTCCTCAATAGATGCTAAAGCAAAGGCTTTCCCGCGCCTCTGCCCTCCTGCCTGCTGGCGGGCCTGGTTGAAGTGTGCCTCCTGTGGAACCAAGGGTGGTCCTCTCTGCTGTCCTCCGGTAGCTGGTGGACGCTATCCTCCTGCTGGGGGTGGTATCCTCAGTGGTGCTGCTGGTGGCCTCTGTCCAGTCTGGGGTGCTGCGTCTCTGCGCTGGGGGCAGTCTCTAGCAAGGTGCTGGCTGGCTCCACAAACCATGCAGAGCCCGAGCTTCTTCCTGCAGTCTCGGTTGACGTGTCCCCTCTTGCCACAGAAGTGACAGGTCGGAAGCTCCCTCTGCTGGTATGGCGCTGTCCTCTGCTGCGCCTGTGCTCCTGGACGGCGGATCGGTCCTCCGGCTCCTTGCTGGGTCCTGGCTGGTACGTTCACGCTGGAACGTCTCGCTCCTCCTCCTCCTATAGCCTCCTGGATCCTCGCCTCTGATAGGACCTCTTCATAAGAGAGCCTCGCCTGGGTAGTAGTGTACCTCTGTATCTCGTTAGAGAGCCTATGGTGGAATCTCCTGGCTTTCTCCAGGTCATTGGGGATCAGGGCTGCACCAAATCGGCTGAGTCTGCTGAACTCTCCGTCGTAGGCGTCCACAGTCAGGTTTTCTTACTCCAGGTGCAGGAACTGAGAGTACAGGGCGTTCCTCACCGTAGCTGGGAAGTACTTCGCGTTGAAGTGCTCTAGGAATTCCTCCCAAGTCTGCTGTCGGCCAATGCTGCGCTCCATAGAGTCCCACCAGTGATGGGCGTTGCCTGTGAGTTGGGCCCTCACCGCGGTCATCCAGAGATCGGGGTGTAGCTACGAACCCTCTAGAAGCATCTCGGTGTTGGAGACCCAGTCTGAGATCTCCTCTGCCGTCTCCTTGCCCGAGAAGGTATCCGGGCCCATCGTTCTGAAACCTCGTACAGTGCCGGCTCGCTGGACAGGTGCAAGTGCTGGTGCTGGTGCTGGTGCTTGGGCAGGTGCCCTCTCCAGTACTGCCATCAATCCCTGTCTAAGGGTCTCCGTCTGCTGCATCTGGGCCTGCATCATCATCTGGAAGAACTGCATCATCTGGGGCTGTCCTTCCGCTGGTAGCATCTGAGGTGGAAACGGTGGAGGGGGTGGAAGCGGTACTTCCTGCTGTCTCCCTTGTGTCTCCTCGGGTGCCGGCCTCTCGTACTGCGGCATCGGTGTTGCCCTCGAGGTCTGCCCCTCGTAGTACTGCCTCAGAATCGTCTGTGATGCCTGGCCCTCTGGCTGCTGCGTCTCCTCGTCGGGAGAGACCTGATGCCAGTGCATCATCGGGGCTTGAGGGATCACCTGTGCCTCTGGCTGAGGCTGCTCTCTGGGTGGTCCCTGAGTCGTATCCTCCCTCTATGCTGCAGGTGGTGCTATGGCACCGAGTATCTCACGTCGGCTCCGAAGGTTCATCTCGCTGTAAGAGATAGAACTTTATTAGAGAGAGTACGGAATAAATCAAACAGGATGCAATTAAAAGTACGGAAGAGGTTCAAAGGCGTAATCAAGTGGATGAGACCTAGTAATTTCTATCCTATTGCAGGCTCGCTGGGCACGTTTCCATACCACAAGCGATAAACATTTGATGTTCTGACCTGCATGGGCCACCACTAAAACCATGTCACGCCCCAGTCCCAAAATATTATGGAACTAGACCACATGGCATTGGCCAGCTGACACGTCTTCGAGGATATCCCAATTTAATGGATCCTGGCAAAGTGTGCTACGCTGTCCTAAACCTAACAAGTCTAATATATCAACAGGCAGTGTCTAATCTCATCTCATCCACAAACAACAAGTATAATACTGAAAGAAAGACTGGAATATAAGGACATAGACGAAGACATAGTACAACTGAAATAAGTCTGGTGGGAACAAACCTACTACAATATACTGATAGACTGAAATAAAGTACTGAATGTCTGAAATGAAAGTACAGATAAGGAGAGACTGGAACAACATCTAACTAGGTAAGGAGCTCCAATCATAGGCAGAAGGCCTACCAATCTGATCAGGGGTACTCTGATGGAAGTACCTCTAGCTCCTCGTCAAGAGCAAACCTCGCCTCTACACCTGGCCCGTAAACTGTGGGATAAAAGGCCTCGTCCAGATCTGGAAGATAACCAGGTCCTCAGAGGGACGTAACAAGATACAATATGCATGCTGGATATAGTACTGAAATAAAAGTAAAGAGGAGGGGTGTGCTAACCATCTAAGTGAATGCAATATAAGGACAACCTAGGAACGTATAAGTAGGTGTAGGCATAACGTCCAACGTCCTCTAGAGTGTGGTATCTGTAATCGTCCATCATTCCGAAGAATGAGGTATCTGTATATAAGTATAACGTCCACACTCTAAGGCGTGGTGTCTGCTATGTATACATACGTCCGTAACACTCCGTAGAGCGCGGTGTCTGAATATAGGGAGTCACCGGGTCTATGGTTCCTCTGGATACCACGGAAGCCGGTGGGGGTATCCCATACGTTTGTCAGTTGTCCTTCCCGCCCAATGTAGATACGCAAGTCGAATGCACGACTTGAGTGTACCGTATCTAGATGCCAAGTCTCAATTAACTATATTATTCTAGAATACAAGCTAGTCCGTGATGCATGTCGTACGTACCGATAGCGAATCGGGTACGCGGACCCGCATCCCAATATGAGTGTACCATCACGATACGTGTATAGTGCCATGGTCAAGGAAGATATCAAAATATCCTCACAGTGGGTGAGTCAGCTAGCAACTAGGACATGTACACTACTCATCGACGCAATGTCGACCGCACCCGAGTCATTCTCGGACACGCACAGTTCATGTATAATTGAAATATTTAACATTTAAATTTAAAGCAGTAATCCAGCAAGGTATACTTGCCTGTCCCGGGTAGCTGCGAAATCCAAAGCCCTGCTCCTGATGCCTCGGCAGTAGTGTCCAGCAATCCTATATAGGATATAGTAATGTCCAAATTAGTCGCTACAATAGCACGACTAGGACACACTGTCCGTATCTACAACTGACACGGGGTCGGGGCTGTATGTATATATAGCTAACACTATTATTTATATATACACTAAAACATATTTAAATATATTAAAAATATATTTGTTTATTAGTACAAAAATAATATTTATGTATTATTTAGCAATACACTGGTAATTATGTTATATTCAATAAATACATATATATGTATATAATAGATAATATCCATAACATCATTTATTTATACATATTCCTATATAGTATGGTAACTTGAAATATATACATTTATATACATATATATTAATATATATACATATTAGGTATTCAAATAAAAATAGGGTATTTAAAACTCATGTATATATATACTATGTATATACATACATTTGTTATTTATAAAAATACGTACTTAGATATTTATTTTATATACAAAATATACCAAAAATAAAAATACAGTATATACACAAAAATAATACTTGATTTCCAAAATGTATTTAATATTATAGATATTAGATTATTTTATATTCTTTGTATTTTAAAAATAACATACATACATACATACATACATACATACATATATAATATAAATTAAAAAGAAATGATTATAATATATAATATGAAATTTATACAGGAATATAATAAATATAAATACTGTTAAATACATACAATATATTATATAGTATAGAATACGTATAAAAATATGATATCCGTATATATGAAGCTTGCAACTGAAATTTCATGTATAAATCTTAATAATTTCACATAAAATATTATACCTTATTGCTCGACAGGTCGAGGGGGTCGAGCTGGTCGGTCGTCGCCGGCGGGGGTGGCCGGTCGGCGCTCCAGCGAGGCTCGGGGAGGTCGCGGGCAGCAGCAGCAGTCTCGTATAGCTCCCAGCTGCGGGCCCGATTTCACCTCGATGTGGCGGCGGCGGCGGTTGAGATTTTGTGGGGTGGTGGAGGACAGGCTAGGGGAGGCTCCGGTGAAGTATGGTGGTCGGAGGTGCGGGGGTGGCGGTGCACTAAGCTGAGGGGTGGTCTGCTAAGCTGTACGGGCATGGAGACTAGGATCGGTGTGGGGCTGTTTGCGGGTGGCTGCCGGCGGCGTCGTGGCCGGGTGGCGGTGGCCGTGGGTAGGGGAGGGTCCGGCGAAGGGGTCGGGTTAGGGTGGCGGTGACTGGTGGTGGCTGGTGGCGGTGGTGGATCTCGGGGTGGGTAGGTTAGGATCGGCTGTGGGTTGAGTTGGTTGGGGTTTTAGTATTTGGGTTTGGGTTTTTCTCTCATTTAATGAGTAAATAAACATGTATATGTAGGAGAGAGAGTGAGGGGGGCTGCCTAGGGATTAGGGCCGGCTGGACAACCATTTTTGGGGAGTGGGGTTGTCCATCAAGATGAGTGGAGGGCTAGGAATAGGCCATTCAAATTTGTAGGGTCAAGATGGGTTCTCATAAAGGTAATGCAAGGACATTAAAATGGGGGGAAAATTTAATGCTCACGATTGGTCATGACCATTACTTTTTTCCATGATGGTTTGGGCCAATGAGAGGGGGGCACCTCATTGCAATTTTGCAATTAGGCCCCTGACAATTTGCTATTTGCACAATTAATTTGCATAAGGGATTTAATGTGACCAAACACCATGTTTGGTGTTCCTCATTGGACCATGATGGTGTTTGGTATTTTGTTTGAGGCTTGTGGGTGTGCATGTGGGTTTGGATTGGATTTGGGTCCAATTTAATTTAGGTTAGGTCTCCACATTAATTAATTCGTAATTAATGTAACGGTGTTTCTAATTTAATTTAATTAAAAATCGGGAGTCTAAATTGGGTTGGACAAGGGTCATTGGTGTAGTAGGCTCAGTGTACAATATTATCGTGATCTGGGTTGGTCAAAACTGGTTGAGGTTGGATCTCAATTTCGATTGGAACGGACAACGAACGTAATTACGCAAATTTAATAATTTGCACACGGACGTTTGTAACGACTTTTGTGCGTCTAAAATTAGGCACGAAAATCGGTATCCGGGGTTTGTTCCTGGTTCAATATGATGGGTTTACAGGTCTAGGTCAAATATGTGGAATTCGTTTTAGGGCAACAGCTAAGGTAGTATCCTAAAACAATAAATCATTGCACAAGTATTATAATACTATATATTAAATCTTAATTAATTTAGGTTAACCCTAATTAGGCTAATTAAACTAGTAAACCCTAATTTCTGGTCGAGGGGGTTTACAAGGGGGGGGGGTTCGACCATGTATAGGAAAATAGGGTTAGGGTTAGGAACATAACACAATGACCAAAATACCCTCCAATTAAGTCATCCAAAAATAGGGTTTGGGTTTGGGGTTCCAAAACTACTCTAATTAATCCCTAATCACTCCAACTAACTAATTTAAAATATAAATAACTATTCTAAACCAATAAATGAGTCTGACAAGGGTGTTGGTTGGGTCTGACAAGGGTACACTAGGGTCTGACATGGGTCCAGACTAGCCAAAACCCTAAAATAACCAATAAAAATAAATACAATCAACTAATTAAATATAAATATAGTTATTTATGATTAATACATAATTTACCAAATTAAAATAAATAAAATATCCTGCCCTGGAAATGGGGTAGTGACAAGCCTATCCTCCTTAGAAAATTTTGTCCTCGAAATTTAAAGTCGATCGCACTTCTTCTAGGTCAAACCCCCCAACAATCACAGTTAAGAAATTATACCTAAATAACATGCAAGATCATGGTCCTACTGGTCGTGTTATCACTGTCTCAATTAGGGTCACTATACTATCTACCATAGCACAAAGAAAAGTCTGACATATACTAATAAAGTACACCACAAGGAATAGAAAAGGATAGGAAGAAGAACAAAAAGAGACAGACCTGCTAACCCGACACCCGTAGCATCGGTCTCCTCGACCGTCAATGCAAAAGCCCTGTCCTATTGGGGTATCTCCTTCTGCTGGTTCGGGGCATGATGTTGTGCCACATGTGGCCTAGCTCCAACTCTCTGATCCTGTGCTCCACCAAATGGAGGTGCAGTGGGGCAATCTCGCATCTGGTGAGCAGCGGATCCACAGAAGAGACACACCTTCAGCCTCCTCCTACAAACATCCCAAGTGTGTCCTGTCTTCCTGCAGTAGGCACAAGTAGGCACTCTCTGATCCTGACCCTGCTGCATTGTCTTCTGTACATAGGGACGCTTAGTCGGTCCCGCACTACCGCTTGCACTACCTGAATTATCCCTGTCTCTCTTGGACTTGAGCTCCAAGTCATCCTCTGCCCTCTGAGCGTCCCCTACGATCTGCTCGAAAGTTGCCTCGCGGTCACTCCTAGTCAAAGACTTGACCGCCATGACCAAGCCCTTGCGAAACTTTCTCGCCTTTGCTGCCTCACTTAAGCCCTCCACAAATCTGCCCAGATGGCAGAACTCTACTGCATACTCGTCCACCAGCATGCTCCCCTGGATGAGTTCTTCAAACTGGCTCTCCAAGACACTGAGCGCCACATCTGGAAAAAACTTCTCCTTAAAAAGCCTCTTGAAAGCCTCCCAAGTAAGTCCTGGTGTCGCGATCCTCGTATCAGTACGATACCACGTTAAAGCAAGGTCGAACATCTTACTCTCCGCTGCCTCTATCTGCATGCTATCTGGAATCTGTACCAGCCAAAAAATTCCCTCAATCTGCTCTATCCAGTCATCCGCGTACATGATCCCCTCTGTACCCCATAACTCCTTGGGCCACATCCTTTGGAAGTCAATGATGATGCCCGGCCTTGGATGCTGAGCCTGCTCTGCCTGTGGCTGGATCTGAGCCACTCTGTCTACTGCCGTCATGGCCACATGGTGGGCATTCTCAATGCCCAGCCTCATCACGTCCACCTGGCGGTGCTGCGCGTCCATC
>JAYESA010000013.1:168913249-168920749 GCA_036927795.1 Iris macrosiphon | reverse complement strand
GGTACTGGTACCAGGTACTTATATCATTTCTACCGGGGTTATGGTTATTTATTCATATTATTTATTTATTTGCTGATGTAGCCTAGTTTTATAGACTCATATCTCTTTTTCGAGTCTATTCGAGTTTGTGTGTTACTGGGCGGCCGACTTTAGCACATGTATCTCATTCTTATGTATTCTGTTCATTGTGGATTGAGGCATATATATATTTATATTTACTTGATTATTTAGATAGTTACCATTATAGTACAACTTATACGTATTCGAGTCGGACCAGATTCTGGTCGAATGCGTAGCTGGCATGTTACGTATTCCTAGTCTTATGTATTTTGGGATTGGGACGTGACATACGATACT
This sequence comes from Iris macrosiphon, assembly GCA_036927795.1. NCBI lineage: Eukaryota > Viridiplantae > Streptophyta > Magnoliopsida > Asparagales > Iridaceae > Iris > Iris macrosiphon. The sequence continues at coordinate 168,920,392 of JAYESA010000013.1, read as the reverse complement.
GATAGTGTTACTTGATTATGGCATAAATTACGTGATAAGCATTGAAATGAGGCAACGAGTATAAACTATAGTGTAAGCAGGCAAGCATGCATTTTATATGAAATATAAGCATTTTATGTTGGCACGGTCTAAGGGTAGTGCGAGGAGTGCAACCGTATAGGGACATATCGAACGACATAAAATGTAAGGCGTGCAGTGTAAGCAAGTGAAATAGTGCACTACGAAGAGTATATGATGCTCTACTCGAGGCATATCGGGGTCTACTTGCACGAAGCAAAGGTAGCATGCGAGGGTCCAATCATAAGCCAAGTTTTATTTTTATGTTCTAACACAAGCAATACAAGATGTGATTATTCCCTTATCTAGGTGCATTGTATTCTGTATTAGCATACAAGGGGTGATTCACTTAGTGACTAGCATGTATCGTCCATATTTTTAAGTGTGCTGGCTAAGCAAAGACAAGTTCATTGTAGCCACCCACCTTAGCGATGATTCGCTTGGGTCGAGCGATACTCCGAGCGAGCCTTTAAAAGTCTAAGTCTGAACTCCTGAAGGGCCAAGTCTGAAATCATTTGCATCAAACGAGTCTTCTCGCTGAGCAAAATGGGTCGGGTCGTTACACTTGCGTCGTTTAAATCAGCTGTCCGCTTGAACGAAATAGGTCGTTACAAATCTAACTCTTTCAACAACAAAATACTATGTCAGGAAGATATGAAAAGTAGGAACAACTAACTAGTCTAAAATTCTCATAAATCCACTAACTAATATCTCAAAGCAAATAACATAGCAAGTTTATCTAGTAATCCTTGACATAAGTACATAAATGATTCCTTAAAAACAAACCCGCTAAAATAGATATTTGAAAGAAAATAACCACTACGACTAAAGATGTTAAATGATAACTGATACTAGATCTCTCATTGAGTCTCATTACCTACTAAATATATATATATATATATATATATATATATATATATATATATATATATATATATATATATATATACACACACACACACACACTCATCCACACACACACACACACACACACACACACACACACACACACACATATATATATATATATATATATATATATATAAAGAAAAAGTTAATAAAATTAAAATTACTGATGATGCAATAGCACATCCTTTGTATAAAGAAAAGAGCAAGATAAGCTCTCCGACAATGTCAGAAATGGAATTCACTTCTATTTAATGGGATTTAAAGTCCATCAAGAAATTCGGGACATTCTCAATAGAATGTACTATGAGAACAATGAATTTATGGCATGGTTTGAGAAAACCTACCCCACTAAACAGAGATATAAATTTAAGGATGAATATTATAATCATCTAGAAAAAAAAGAAGGATAATACATTTCGTTGATTGGTTTGTCCAAAAATATGTGGACACAGAATTAACACAAATAAATGTGTTAGAAGAACATTATAAAATCTAGAATACCGATACAGGATCAAGTAGTGGTACAACTAGATCAATGTACCCACCAAATGAATCAATTAAACTTACTGTTAAAAATATGACAGATAAAATTGATGCTGTTTTATTTGTCAAAATAATTGACAGCAAAGAAGCAGTTATCACAGAATTGCAAAAAGCTTTAAGGCAGAATAATTACACCAATGTGTTTATTCAAGTCATGGGTCAACAATTGACCAGGATTAAAACTGCCTTAGAAAATTATTGCATATACTTGATAAAATGAAACAGATAGAATATTCTGGGAAAAACTCTTTTAAAGAGACCTCTAATATCTCTTTGAAACCTCCTCCTGAGATTAAAGGGTTTAAAATGTCTAAAACCCCAGAAGTTACAAAAAAGGATATTAAGGAGCTAATAGCTCAGTTCAAAAAGAGTAATCTCCAGACAATTAATGATGAAGAAAGAGAATTGCAAGAGCTAATAGCTAGAGCTAAGCAAAAATTTGCTCAACTAATGGCTATAAATGATCTTGCCAAAAGCATTCAAGTTATTGATGGTTATTCTTCTAATACTTCTGATATATCAGAAGAAGATCAACAAACTGAGGATCTAATTGAGGATAAAATTCATCCACAAGAAATTGAAGATCTTCAGAAATCTTTTGTTGAATCTAGACATGATTCTAAAATCCAAGCGGTTAAATATGGAAAACCAAATTTAATAAAATATTATTACCAAAGACCCACTCCCACAGATGTGTTATTCGAAGAAAATAACACTATCATGCAAAATCATTATAGTGGGGGAGAGATCTATGAATGGAACATAGATGGTCTAATGGATAAACAAATTCATGATCAATTACATCGAATGATGATGTATTCCAACCGTTGGAAATAATGATAAGGAAATTGCACAGTTTATAACTTGTGGTTTTACTGGCACTTTAAGGGGTTGGTGGAATAATTGTTTAACCGACTCACAAAGACAAAAAATTTTAAGTGCTGTAAAAATCGAGATTAGTTCTGAGAATAGTACTCAGATAACTAAACTTGATGCGATTTATACTCTCATTATTACCATCCTGGAACACTTCACAGGAGGTATATCTGATCATGGAGAAAGAGTAAGAAATCTTCTTCAAAATCTTAGATGTCCAACACTTACTCACTTTAGATTGTATAAAGATACCTTCTTGAGTAGAGTAATATTACTTGGTGATGCTAATAATGCTCACTGGAAGTCAAAATTTATTGATGGACTTCCTAATCTCTTTGCAGAAAGAATAAGACAAGGTTTAAGAAACCAAAATAATGGTGTCATACCTTATTCTAATTACACTTATGGAAATTTGATTAATAAGTGTATTGAAGAAGGTCTAGCCTTATGTAATGACTTAAAGTTACGACATCAATTAAAATCTCAGAAAATTTCTGAGAAAAGATAACTGGAAGAATTTTGTGACCAGTTTACAATAGATACTTTCAAACCTCTTCCTACAAAGGGGAAGAAGAAAGTAAAAGATTATAAGGACTATAAGAGACCTTATAAAAGAAAGAAATATCTATCAAAAAAGTAAAATACTACTGTTAATAAGGACAGTAAAAAGAAAAAACCTTCTAAAAAATATAATTAAATATTACAAATATGGTAAATTAGGCCACTATGCAAATAAATATTATACAAAAAAGAAGTTAGAAGAAATCGAAGATGAAGGGTTAAGAAAAACTCTTTACAAATTAATGATTAATTCTGAATATGAAGAAAGTTCATCCAATGATGAATCTAATAACGAAACCAATAGTCCATCAGATAATAAATATAATGAGAATTGCCAATGTAACGAATGTGTTACAGATAAATATTTCAACTACTATAAGTCTATAGTAGAAATGAATGGGCTATCTATAAATACCTTGACTCTCAATAAGAAAAAGGATATAATTGAAGCCCTATTGACTGATAATATCAGTATTAAAATAAAAAATAAAATTATAGAAGCAATTGGAGAAGAATTGAATAAGGATAATGTTCCTATTCAGACAACTCCTCCTGAAGCCTACAATATGGCCGAGGTAATATCTCGCTATAGAAGCAAACAAGTTAAACCTGTTACTATGCAGGAACTTCAGTCTGAAATAAAAACTTTGAAAATTGAGATTAAAAATTTAAAATCTCAAGATCAGCACATCCAGAAAAGACTGGATAAACTAGAACTAGATAATTTATCTAGAAAAACTACCAGGTTAATCCATGCTGGTGATTCTTCTGTTGGTTCTTTTTGCTCACAAGAACAAGAGGGGGAGAATCAGCCTGTTCAATCAGGACAGATAGACACAGAAGAAGGAAAAAATAATTTTCTACAAAAAAATAGATTTATTTATTACCCATAAATGGTATATTAAAATAAATTTGCTCATTAATAATGAGTATTACATAACTAATTTAATTGCACTTGTTGATAGTGGTGCAGACCTTAATTGTGTCAAGAAAGGAGTCGTTCTAATCAAATACTGCGAACGAACTACTCAGACACTTAGTGCTGCAAATAATAAAGCACTAACTACCCCTTACAAAATTACCGATGTAAATATTTTTAAGGATGATGTTTGTATTCCTATACATCTAATAGTTGTAAAAAAAATATCTCAGCATATTATTTTAGGAACTCCTTTCCTAGAAAAACTCACGCCTATAAATGAGATAACTAAAGAAGGAATTACTACCTGTTATAAAGGCAAAAGAATAACTTTTGAATTTATAACAAACCCAATTATCAAAATTTTTAATGAAGTTAATTTGAAAGAAAATCAAATTAATTTCTTAAAAGAAGAACTTGCTCAGGTTAATATAACCCAGCAATTAAAATGATTAAAAATCCAGAAAAGAATTCAACAAATTAAAGAAGACTTTAAACTACACACTTGTAGTAATATTCCAAATACCTTTTGGGATAGGAAATAACATATTATTTCTCTTCCTTATAAAGAATCCTTTAATGAAAAGGATATTTCGACCAAGGCAAGACCTTGTCAAATGAATCAAGAATATCTTGAATTGTGTAAAAAAAAATTCCAAGATTTATTGGATAAGAAATTAATTCGCAAGTCTTACTCCCCATGGAGTTGCACTATATTTTATGTTAACAATAATGTTGAAAGAGAAAGAGGTGTACCTAGACTTGTTATTAATTACAAACCTTTGAATAAAGTTTTGAAATGGATCCGATATCCAATCCCTAATCAAAGGGATCTGCTCAATAGAGTAGCTAAAGTAAGAATTTTCTCTAAAATTGATCTAAAATCAGGATATTGGCAGATACAAATAAATGAAAAGGATCGGTATAAGACTGCATTTACTGATCTTTTTGGCCATTACGAATGGAATGTTATGCCATTTGGTCTGAAGAATGCACCTTCAGAATTTTAGAATATAATGAATGAAATATTCATTCAATATTCTAGTTTTATATTATCATATATTGATAATATATTAATCTTCTCTAATACAATAGAAGAACATTTTAAACACCTTAATGCGTTTAAACACTTAGTTATAAAAAATGGCTTAGTAATTTTGGCCCCAAAAATGAAACTTTTACAACAAAAAATAAGATTTTTGGGACATAATATTATAAATAACATAATAATTTCAATCGATAGAAGTATTGAATTTGCTTCTAAATTCCCTGATAATAAGCAGTTACAGCGATTTCTCGGAGCATTAAATTATATTTCTGAATTTTACAAGAATATCGCTGCTGATACAAAAATTTTGTATCAAAGATTAAAGAAAAATCCTGCTCCTTGGACTAATAATCATACGGAAGCAGTCAAATTAATAAAACAAAAGGTTAAAAATTTATCTTGCTTACATTTAGCCAATGCTGAATGGTTTAAAATAGTTGAAACTGAGGCTAGTGATATTAGTTATGGGGAAATACTGAAATAATTAAACCCAAACACTAATAAAGAAGTATTGGTGAGATATCATTCAGAAAAATGGAATAATACTCAAATTAAATACTCAACTATTAGGAAAGAAATTCTTTCTATTATTCAATGTATTCATAAATTTCAAGATGATTTACTTAATAAGAAATTCTTATTAAGGATTGATTGTAGCTCTGCCAAAACTGTTTTAGAAAAAGATGTCAAAATTTTAGCATCTAAACAGATATTTTCTCGATGGCAAGCTGAACTAGCTATATTTGATTTTGATATTGAATATATTAAAGGAACCGACAATTCACTTCCTGATTTCTTGACTCGTAAATTTTTGCAGAACAATGAGCAAAAGAAATAAAGGGAAGCAACCATGGGTTCCTAGACCCATGACTTCGAGTTCCAATGAATCGAAGTATCAGACATCCAAGAAAATTATTCTTGGAAAAGAAAAATCTTCTAATAAAGAAGTTCAAGACTTCGAAGAAACCAATGTTTCTTCTTATAAGCAAGCAGTTGAGGTTGAAACAATTTTTACTCAAAGCAATCATACAGAAGAAATACTTCAATTGGAGAAATCTGACATCCCGATGATGGATGATACCTGAAAATTAAAAGAAAAATATCTGAAAAATAATATATTTCTAGTACAGGGAAAATACAAGAATGTCTATGAAGGAATTCTGCTCACAACAAAATCTGTTGAAATAGAACACTTCTGCCAGAAGACAAATGATGTCAGAAGTGACGTGAATTACAGCAAAATAATTATACGTCACATTATTACTCCTCAATCATGGGGACTGCATCCGAATCAAACTAAATTACTAGTTCATAAAGACAAGAATATCAATATGCCTTACTCTTACTGGAATTATATTGAGGCATTCACCAAAGTATTTTACTTTGATAATAGCAAACAAAAACACTCTTGGTTCATTCGTATTTGTCCTAAAATTCTTAAACATGACATTCCTACTTGGTTTATTCGATGGTGGCTACAATTTGGAGCTACATTGAAAATTCTTCCACCATCCTTGCAAGAATTATTTATAACCTGGACTCACTCATATCGTCTCTGTCAGAATGCTGATTAACTTTTGGAGGGGAAGAGCACTATGTATTTCTTTATCCATTTTAAAATTTCATATATTTTCAAATGGATAATTAAATATGAATTTAATCATCTTAATTTTCCTGTTTTAGTCAGAAAATTTCTGATAAAATAGTGGAATAGATTGGATGAAAAAGATAAAGTACAAATTGTACAAAAGTCTATTAAGGAGAATGAGATCCTTATCGTGGCTAAGCTCAAAAAGAAAATAATGGAGGACAGTCCTTTGAAGAAATTGAAGGAGTCTCTGAGAAGACAAAATCCTCGAATTATCGAGAAAGAATTGAAAAAGAAATGTCTTAAATATATGCAAACTCAGTTTGATTCAATATTCGAGACAGATAACATGTCTGTTAGTTCCACTAAATCGGAACATGACGAAGAAGACTCAGAAATCTTCTTCAAAAGAATGCATAAGAGAGTCTCTACTCAGTCAGATGACGAAAGTGATAATGCAAGCATGCACTAATGGAGTACTGTTGTCAGAATACAGATGTCAACTACTGTTCACATTACTTTATCTAAAGAGAATCTCTTTATGGATATCCGATAATGGTGGGACCTACATTCTACTTTTGGCGCACGCGAATAAAGCATAAAGTGATGATGGCGACATGCACTCAGTGTTGCTGATAAGAA